>JAXIVJ010009311.1:0-51530 GCA_036785665.1 Chirona hameri
CGGATCCAGTTTAAAAACCTTGAAATTGATTGGGTCCCGCCCTTCGGACGAGAAATGGGTCATCGTTTTACATATCTGAAGTCTGACAGGTCGCTATTTTTGTCATGTCTCAGTGAAATATTCAGCGCCGTAGTGTTGTTTCAGCGCAGAAAATGGCCTTTACTTAAAGGGATTATACGGGTTTTTCCCAGAATAATTGAGTTACATAGTAAAACGTACTTATAAAGGTGGTAGAAGTCCCACGATAGCCACATTTTTCTGCAAATGACCTCTTCTGCACGTAGGGACATTCCAAAGTGCGCGGTGATGCCACCGCGTATTTTCTGCAGGATCGGCTGAGGCAGAGCCAGTCATCTCTTTTATGCTAATAAAAACACCTCACTTATGGCATATTTCCGGTAAAATAAGCAATATTTGAAAGAAAATAAACTTGTTTTGTTCCAAGGACAGCAACAGTTACCTAGTTTTTCCATAAAATTCTATATTTTTCATGAATTTTCATGCCAAAAAAATAATACGCCACCACCAAATTCTCAACGCTAAAGGTCAGAGATGAGAAAACCACAAAAACACAAAACCTCAACGAACAGTGTGTAGTAATACAAAGTCCCGTCAGTTTTGAATTGCCTAATAATTGTGTGATCCAGTTTCGGACTTTCAGATAATTCAAAACTCTCAAATTGATCTTAAGATAAAAGTGGTGGACAGTAGTGCCGATCAAGTACTCGTTATCTGATACTAGTCTCGAAAAACGCCCAAGTTTTAACGCTGATAATTGCTGAAATAATGGACTAAATGAGCCTTGAGGTCCCTGTTATATGTCTTAAACGTGTTTAAAGCTCATACAACTGCAAAAGAGTGCATTTACTTTCAGGACGGAAACCCGTATAATCCCTTTAACCAGTGTCGTGTATTGCGTTTGTCTTTTCTCGAGTTGTGTATATGCCCTTTTGTCAGCCTGGGTCATGTGACAACTCATATCGTGTTACTTATGGACTCATATCGGCGTCCTATGGCTCTCGGCCGGCCGGGCCAAACACATGTAAAACGTCTGGCACCTCAAGCCGGTTGTATCGCTAATCTATAGGTGACTGCATTCCTATGACACTTATTGAAAACTGCACATTTATTTATACTGAATGGATAATATATGTACCGATGTTCTTAAAACCAGCGGACATCTAAGCAACCAAAGTTAAATGAGTGTGATATCTGATACCGCTGCTGAATTTTGTCGCTCGCTCCTTCGTCCCATGTGCCCGTTCTCCTCTACCCTGCATTGTCCGAACTAACGCACGGTGTTCGTTTCTTTCCAGTTCAACTGCTAATGGCGTACATAACGCGCTATGTGCCGGGCACGGACAAGCTGCGACAGAACGCGTTCGAAGTGCGGAGTATGGACGGGCTCAGCTCGGGGGTGATCCACTGTGACGACCTGCTGGCGCTCTCTCAGTGGACCAAACACGTCACAAACAACATCATGGGACTCACTAACCTGCAGGTATGAAGCGTCACAAGTTGTCATCGTGTGCCAAAGATCGACCAATCATCGATTAAAGGGAGATAATCACCTTTTTATTTTGTTCGAAATAACTTATTTGGTTACCGTTATGGTATTCAAATGTTGTGATCTAAATTTAAGAATTAAATACAATTATTCCATAATTCAAAGTTGAAAGTTTGGGAAAATTGATGATCGGTATTTTTCCTTCACTATTGGAAAGCGTAACATTTAGGAACGCTTTTGCATCAATCTGTTCAACGTTGGTGAATGGGCACTTGCAAACAAATCGCCGACACTAAATAGGTCGCCGTAGTTTAGCTTGGCACCGGCTGGCCGGTGCCAAGCTAAACTGCCGTTTTCAATGCACTTTTTTAAATGATTGTTGATTGTTCATAAAAAAATGGCACATATTCGCAAAAGAGTGCAGGAAACATATTACATAAATTAAGAAATGTTTTAATAAATTTATTAATTTATGTAATATGTTTCCTGCACTCTATCTTTTGCGAATATGTGCCAATTTTGTTATGAACAATCAACAATCATTTAAAAAAGGTGCATTGAAATCGGCAGTTTAGCTTGGCACCGGCCGGCCGGTGCCAACCTAAACTACGGCGACCTATTTAGTGTCGGCTATTAGCAAAAGATAGAGTGCAGGAAACATATTATATACCTTCATGATAAATCACAATGCGTACAGGGGCGGATCCAGGGGGGGTGAAAGGGGTCATGCCCCCCCCCCCCCCCCAAAGGTCCCAATACTATGTTTCCCCCCCAAACGGTCGGATGTACAGTCGTAAAAATTGTCTTTGCAGCGGTCAAAATCCAGCTATCCACAGTTAAAAACTTGACAATTTCGCGCCGCTTCGCGGCATGACACAATGCGCAATTCCTCATGCAAATTTGGAAAATGATAAAATTAATTAATTAATCCTATTAGTGACAGGGAAGGCCGATTCCCCCCCCCCCCCCCCCCCCTCATGTTTTTCGCAGATATCTCCCGAACGGCTGAGAGCATACCCATGAAATTTTTGGTAATTTTCTTAGAATTGAATTCCACATACGGCGTCAAAATTGTGAGTTCCTCACCTTAACAGAGGCGGTTCCAGGGCCCGCCCGGTTTTGGGATTTGTTTTTGACATTTGGCGATAATACGGAGATGCGAACTTCACGGCTTCTTTCTAACTGCCTGAAGTATAAAGGAGTTACATAGGTTTACGGTGATGAGTGAAAATTAGTTGATTTTTAGTGAACTATAATAAATATTGCCCGGCAGAGGCGCGGTTTCAGGCCAGAGGCGGTCATTGCGCACCATTCCATTTATCGAAAAAGAAAAGAATAAAGACGGTTTTATAAGGCATTTATTTTACCCCAAATTTAGTGAGCTGAAAACGCATATGATTTTTGAATTTTCAAAAGTCACCGTCATATAGCAATCCCCAATTAAATCTCTATCGATTCCCATTAGTTGCGTTAAAATCGGTTAATAAACATGACAGCTGTGTTGGATCACAAATACCTCTAATATTTGTAGTTTTTGCCCCTCTATTGCCCCCCCCCCCATCAAAAATGCCGTTTCTTTAGAAATGTAGATCGTGTTGAGGGGAATCAAACGCCGTTTGATTTTTGCAAATCGGACGGGTAGATCTCGAGATCTTCGGAGGGGGGGGGGGGGGAATCCCCCCCCCCCTGGCACTAATAGGGGTAGCCAGGAGCCTGCCACTAATAGGGTTAAGTGTCTGAAATCTCTCCTTGGCGGTACCTAATTGCTAGCCCCAGGGCCCACTCCCTTCATCAAATATTAACTTTCAAGCGGGCTACATGTTAGCTAGTCCGCCGAGTTCCGAAAAAAGGCGACGCGAACGCAAAGACGCGGACATCGGCACCCGGAAGCTGCTCCAGCGGTGACCAACTTGCTGGCGGAAGAGCTAGCTAATTTCGTTTTCCACGACCTAACATTAAAATTTCACGCCGCTTCGCGGCGTCACATCGGTGGACATCGTCATAACGAAGCCATCGCCACCGTCTTCGGTTCGTTGTAACGGTGAATTGAATGAATAGCATGTTAAGCCTATTCTCTACCAGGCCCACCGCCTATGCTTCTGGGTTTTATCAGGCAACCCCGTAAAAAAATTCGCGCCGCTTCGCAGCGCTAAATAACAAGTACCTACTATAACATGAAAGTCCACATTAAAAATGCTGCAAATGCTTAAATACACGAATACAAAATTGGTAATTTTTCTTTCGTCATTTCAGCCGACCCCCCACACTCAAAAATTATCGGCGACGCCCCTGGGTACAGCTGACAATTGACATAGTTTTGCTCAGTGTAAGGCAATGTCGGAACGATACAAACTGCAAGCTGACGATCTTTCCTTTTTCGATATACCAAAAGGTCGAAAAGCTTCTTTTTTTAAATCGTGTAGTTGCAAAATAAAGTGGCCCAAATCCGGGAGACAAATTCGAAATTGGGGGTAGGTAAGGTCCGCTAAAAACGGTCCCCCCCCCCCCCCCAAAAAAAAAATGGCCAGCTGGATCCGCCCTTGAATGCGTAGGGAGGCTAATTTACTGAATTCGTTACCGAGTACTTGCTGAGTACCGACCGATATAAGCGTGGATCGCTTACCAGTAGGAAACTGCCAATATCTTTCGGTAGGAATGTTTATATGCAAAATGTGATGAATTTACATGATATTTTGGCCTCGTCTATTGATTTCAGGTGCTAACTCCATTTTTGTGGAAAAATGTGATTATCTCCCTTTAAGTTAAACTAACTTTTTGCGAACCACTAGTTTGAAGTCTTTAGATATTCGAATGTTCACCTTCGTTGTACCGCGTCACACCTCCATATCACCTGCACCGTCACATCACACCGCTCCTCGCTCGCCGTCAGATGAAGCTGTATAACCGGGACCTGCCGTCTGCTGAGCACATCACCTTCATGGGCTGGGTGTGCGAGGGCTACATGAACCCCAGCCAGACCGGCCAGGACTGGGTGGTGAGGTTCCTGGCTCTGCGCGGCTCGGAACTCTACATCTTCGACAAACCGCCGGTGAGGCCCGAGGCATTGTCTTCTGTCCGCGTGCAGGAGGGAGTGGACTGTGGAGTATGGCGGGGTATGGATCATCCGAGGGTGTTGACTGGTGAACTCTACTGCGGATGCACGACAAGTGCATCCACACGACAGGTGGTCTGTCGTGTGAAGGGTAAAGTCGATATGGCGAGTTCACATGTACACAACGCAGCAGGGAAGTGCTTCCTTGCGATTTATCTCGTCCCGTAAGGTAGCGGGTGTCTGACCTATTTAGGTCTGAATTTATCTTAATGTTTTACCAGGGAGTATAACAAGACAGCTTATAGCGAACTATCCCAGCATGACGCTTTGCCTGTGATTGAGCTCTGGTCTGTTGACGTCATTGGACTCATATGTAAATCCCAATGGCAATCTTTATTTAGAGCAGCTGTGACTTGGAGCACCGTATTCACTATTCAGTGAGCTGAGCCATAAAACCTAAATACCATACCATAAAACCATGAACCATAAAACCTTGCAGTTGTGGCGCCCGTAAGTCCACATCATCAGTGAGCTGAAAATACGCGATCGGACGGTGGAGTCAGGCGTAGTCGACAATCTCTGCTTGTCACGGGCTCTGCTGGTAATAATATATCGAATAAAGGGATATAAAAAGAGACACAAGGTGTGCGTCAGAGGGCGCCTGCAGATTTTTTGTTCGAGAAAGCACGTTATGGCCTACCCCTACCCGAGCAGTCAATATAGACCCATGATTGGTTTATAAGAGCACGCCCCGCCAACACCAGAGAGGAACATTACAGAAAGGGGAAGCAACAGCTGAGAAAGACCAAAAGATACGTGGAGTGTGCGAAACCATGAAACTCGCAGTCGCTCAGAAAACGATAAAAGCGGACGAGGAATGGCGAAACCGAACTGTTGTGTTGGTAGACTGTACCGCTGTACATCCTTGTCATGCGGTACAGAGTGTGGACTATTTGTAGCACTCCAGTCAGCAATGTGTACTCTTCGTTCAGCTGATTTAGAGCTCAAGATATTGAACAGTGGATTGTAAGCCTCTGTTCACCAGGCCAATGCGGAGGCCAGTCCATGGCAACATCTGTTCACCGCCTCATTGAGAATACAAGCCAGTCTCAGGTTATCTCTGTTCACCATCCTGATAGGGATACTCAGCCAGTCTCGGGCGACCTTTCTTCGCAAACCTGATGTTCAACCGGCTTTCGTTCCGTGCTTGTAATCAGGGGCGGTTCTCCCATGTAGGCAAGGTAGGCAATGCCTACCCAGTTCGGTAGCCTTCTTCCGATACCGATATTTATTTTCATTTCATTTTTTTCCTTATTGATTAATATGATTTTCTGCAATCGGAATGGGCATATCTTGGAGCAAATTTCCCAAATTTTCCAAGAAAATTTCCTTCGAAACCATAAATTAAACGCAAATGTAAGAAAATCCTTGCCTAAGCTTGCCTACCTCGCCCTACTAGATTATCGACCAGCCTGTGTACACATCTATTACCGTCATGCAGTATACAATTTCTGTAAGGTAGGCAAATCAACTAGAAAATCGAAAAAACGCACTTTTTTAAGCGCAACAACTTCATAAAATAAATATGACTGCAATACCAATTATTATTTTAGGCTTGTAGTAGCTTGCCACATAGGGGTTCAATTATGATTTCGAAAATAATGTTCTACCACTTCTCCAGACCAGATCTTTGGCGGTATCTCAGCGTAACAACTAACCGCACGAACCAATATCGAGCTGAGTTTTCGCCGGGCGCTTCTGTTCCGGAGAAATTCGATGCGGCGTCAACGCGGCAGCAGCAAAGGACCTTTGTGACAGGCGCCGTGATGAAAATGTTTCGGGATATTTTGAATGTAGGATATTTTTCTAACAGTTTTTTTTTATAAATAAGGGTAAATATCATTAAATTATGATATAGTTACATATTAATGCATGGAGATCGGCGGGTCGTCCAGATTTATATTACAAATAGGACATTATATTTCGATGCATTTTGCTTATCCGTGTTCTTCGCATATAATTAATGATTTTATGTGTAGGCTCTGATCGCAGTCGCACAATTATTGTTAACCTGCAGAATTAAGCGTCGAATCGAAAGCCTTACGTGCACATATCCGTGATAATTCTTGCCTATTTTCAAATCAATTACAAGCGGATGATAGCATATAAACAGGCTGTTTGTAGCGGTGAAGTATTAATCGTGGTGATCTGCATATATTTACAAACCTACTTTAAAAAAAAACACGAAACAGCGCACCTCCTCCCCCCTCCTCCGCACTGCCTCACCTACGTTTGACCCCTGGCGCCACCACTGCTGCTTTGCTTACCTAGTCCCAAGGGCCCAGCGCCGCCCCTGTTTGTAATGCAACACAACATTGAAGTACATTAGTGGGCATAATAATGACTTGATGAGTACGATAAGTGGAAACGGAAGAGAGATCTCCCAAAACGATGAAGGGAACGAGAAGGAAGCAGAAACAGGCTAGGAGGGCAATCAAGACAAGAATGAATAATAATAATGCCCTTTTTGTTTTTTTTCTCATCATTTTGCTCATTTTTTTTTGTTCATCAGACTGCCTATACCGAAGGTCGTGAAAACTTCCATACCGCAGTCGCCACTCCACTACATTGTTTTATCGGCAACTTTTCCATGATTTGATATTGCTTAGAAGGCGGAATCAACGAAAACTAGACAGACAATAATGTACGGCTCGTCAGCAGACCAATTTCCAATCTGCAGCGCCCCCCCCCCCCCCCCCATCGCCATGGCAGCCGGCGCTGCTGTCACTGTCTCGCAGCCTGTTCGCTCCGGTCTGGTGCAACCGACGGCTACCAGACTGATCCGTGCGGCAAATGTCAGGGGTTACCCCCCCCCCCCCCCCCCCCCCCTCGAGCCCACGGCGGTGACAATCAAGTGCGCCGGCGAGCTCATCAAACAGACAGGAACACGCTGCGCCGGAGATTGCCGCCGCCGCGCCGCCTCCGTCGCCGGACCTTCTGACGTCATGCTTGGTATTTCCAGCGATTTACGCCGGGGACGGGTGTATGGCCGCGCGCCTATGGGAGTCTATGGGACTCGAGCCTATGGGACACCAGTACTGACCGTACTGACAGTCAGCGGACATGTCGGTGCTAGTTCGCGTCGGAAGTGCTAAGTGTATATCACGGCTTAAAGCGATGGTGGGACGTGAGTGGAGAGCAATATAAACCGCAGCGTCAGCCACGCTTTCTGCCATGAGGAGCGGGGGTTCGGTGACCGGATTTGGATCGGCTCTAATGTCTCTACAATGGGCGCAGCAGGTGATGTAGTGGTTCTAACTTTCCGAGGTGGAGAGATAGCTCTCCCTGGGGTCGATAACTAACCTCAGTTGGTCCCGGGAGAGGAGCAGAATTGAGAACTGGGACATAACTTTTCGGACACGTCACGGCGCCTGCTATTGAGCTGGGCCAGATAATTGGATTATCCTTGAGCGGGTGGCACAGAGTACTTATATAACGAGTAGGTTCAAGTTTGGCGACTGCCATGGCGACGTCATGCCTGGTTCAAACTAGAATAAACTAACTATGTTACCACATCAACTATTTCTGGTATACTTTTTGGAATAGTTCTCCTTTTCTTCTAGAATGTCAACTATATAGTAGGATATGGTAATCACATCGGAAAATATCTGAAAAGAAAACGAAATATATTTAATACAATTTTGTATGTATTCGAATGCAAATCATATTCAAAGTTCATTGGTACATCAACTGTATTTGAAAAATGGCCATAAACACCATTTTAACGATACATCACAATTAGTCAGCTGTAACAGAGTTTGCATTCAGGCCGGAAATTTCGAAGCACCAGCGGCGGCGGCCGGCCGGCCCGGCGGCGGTACAGTCTCTGGCAATACGTCGCAGCGGTTCTCACCAACTTGCGGCCGGCGCGGCGGCGGCGGTGTACAACCTCTGACAGCGCCCCCCCCCCCCCCGCTCCGGCGCGCAGTGCGGTAGGAACATGCCTCCACTCGACCGATAATTGTGGACGATTGGAGTGTCTCAGGTAAAATCGGAGGCCATTCCAGGAATCTTGAAGAAACGAGCTTCCCATTGAGCACAAATACTTGTATCCATCTCTCTTAGGTAACACATTAAAGGGGGGAGTAACTACCAAGCCACTTTACATTGTCCTAACACTGGAGCCGGATTCGACTGCCATGGTGACGTCACGGCTACCAAACAACTTGCGCCCTCCCCGGGGTGGCACGCAATGGCCTACGGCGAGACACCGCACACCCAAGAATCACCGCACACCCAAGGTCGTTTCACGCACCGCGTTTGCGTCGAAATCTCATATTTCTCCGTCGAAACCGCAATATACGAAATGGTACGGGTATACGTAAATGGTAATACATCATGGGCCGCCTGGACGTAGTCTTGCTATGACGTTCTGTTTTAAAGTGTGGCGCTTGGCGATCAAACTTGTGCTCTGAGGTGCCATGTCCTGCTACCCAACAAGACATTGGACGTGATGTGATACTGAAGCACCGTTAGGTGACACAATCTGTATGATCTTGACATGACGTCACATGTCCGACCCTGACGTCACCTCATCTGTCCGGCCCTGACATGACGTCATCTGTCAGCCCCGACGTGACGTCATCTGTCCGCCCCTGTGCTGTCGTCATGTATCCGCTCTTGACGTGACGTGATGTGTCCGCCTCAGAATGACGTCACATGTGCTCCCCTGGCAGCGTGACCAGCAGGACTGGCTCAAGTGTCCGGGCGTGCACTCGGTGTACCAGACTATGTTCCGCGTCATACGTCACAATGACGTCACATGTGCTCTCCTGGCAGCGTGACCAGCAGGACTGACTCAAGTGTCCGGGCGTGCACTCGGTGTACCAGACCATGTTCCGCGTCATACGTCACAATGACGTCACATGTGCTCCCCTGGCAGCGTGACCAGCAGGACTGGCTCAAGTGTCCGGGCGTGCACTCGGTGTACCAGACCATGTTCCGCGTCATCCGCGAGTCGGAGAACGTGGACGAAAAGCAACACTGCTTCCTCATCCAGACCACCGCTGGTGAGTGCGGCGTGCTAGACACGATGACGTCATAAGGGGATACTGCTGAGGAACGCTAACTACAATCGCAGTATGTTTGTGTATGTATAATCCCAGTATGCACAAGTGAATAGCGAATACGTCAGTAGGTTTCCGTTAATAACCGCCTGTTAATCTTACGTCGTTTATAATAACAGTCCGAGAGTCTGAGAGAGCGACTGTTGCATTGCTATGTGAGGGAGTGCAAGTTGCGTTTGGCGTTTCAGCTACTGGCGCCTACTAACACAATGCAGTGATCTGCTTAGCATTGCTCCTTAAACCCAAAACCAGCATGCGAACCACTAGGTGACATGCGAACCCAGGGACGTGGGAACCGTGTGGGCAGTGGGGTCAACTCGCCCCCCTAACTTTGGAGCTGGGGGGGAGACCCCCCCCCCCCCCCCCCAACTTTGTATACGATTACTCGACTCTGTATAAGAACCAGGGCATTGTCACCGGAGTTTCAACGGCGGCGCGCAGCGCCGCGAAATCTGGCACAGCTGTTTGGTCATAAATTACCCACATGGTGTAAACATTTTTACCTCGGGTCATCTCAGGTCAGGTCACCAGGTCAAGTCAAGTGACCCCACCTCCAAATTGTTTGCGGTCGTGCCACAGCCAAAGTGATTGACCAAACGGTTTGAAACTCACAGGATGTCATCAGGTGATAAGTACCTACAATTCGTAGATCTCTATTTTTGTATTATACCGGAATCGTCGGGTCGATTTCGTGACCTTCCCATTATAAGTCAATGGGAAAAATGAAAACACGTATAAATCTATAGGAAATGGCTAAATTTGACCAATTTTCACCAGATCCATCACTCTTGTGCCAAATGCAAAGCCCTATGTAACATTTCTGTTCTTTAACCTCTACGAGGTCAACTCGGGTCAGCAGACTGGTTATTGATTCGACACTGATTGAATCGATTGGAATCGGTCAATCAAAATTCATTGAATAAAAAAATAATTGATTCGCCACCAGATCTTTTGATTCATGAATCGTGATTGAATCAAAACCCGCATCAAATCAAGGCTGATTGGATCAAAAGATTTAACGATTCTTAACGATTCAAGTACACTGGTAAATTGTGCAAATACATGCAGTCCCAGTGGCTACATTCATTTGTACTGAAATACTATTGCTGTAACAATGTTTTAAGGATCATATATATGTATGCTTCCATTTTCATTGATTTGACATAAATTCATCACATATATTTAAATGTTGAATGAAAAGTAAATCGATTAAAATATTTGTTTTGATTCTTTGAATCGGAAGGAATCAATTCTCACAATATTATCCGTGAATCGAACGCTGATTGAATAATTCAGATTCCAAAATGAATCTTGATTTGATTTGCATCGTTCCAAAAAAGTTGAATCAATAACCAGTCTGCAGTCGGGTGACCCCCAGATCACGTATGGTTTTTCTTCAATAACTCTTTACCAAATCAAGGTAGAGCAATGGGTTTTCACCATTGTATTCGGCTTGTCGAGACGAATCACTTCATGTAAGAGTTGACCCTGACCTCAGGTCAGGACAATTTTTGTACATGGCCTAACAAGGTCCCCCAATATATCATTCGATGCGTCTCGACGAGAGAAACACAAGGTGAAATATATTTTACTCGATCGTGCGTTTGTCAAAAGTTATTCCTTAAACAAAACAAAAACAATTCAGCAACTATTAGAATGTTTCAAATTAAATGGCTTCTCCTCACCTAACTATTGACCTTAAATCAATTATGATGGAACATTAGCGACAGCAAAAAAAATATCCTTCGAACGTTGTTTTTTTTCGCGCGTCGCTAGCTCTTTTAGTAATCGAAATATAGACTGTTTGATCAAGGACACTCATATACATATAGTCGGAATTTAGCCTTTGGTGACCTCTGGTGGCCTCAATATTGACCTGACCTAAAAATGGCCTAAGTACTTTCGATGGAGCTTGTCTCGAGCCATCTGAGCTGTCTCGAGCTATCGTTTTCCGCTTGTCGCTACGTTGCGTGTTTTTTTTAGATCTTAGGGGAGGTCGAAAATCCCCCCCCCCCCCCCCCCGGCAGTTCGTGGTTGGCGCGAACCCGGCAGTGCGTGTGTTAATGGACCTTAATTCGGCGACAGTTAACTAACGAACAAAATAACTAATTAAATAACCAACTTATATATAAGTAGATAAGCCTTTATCTCTGAAAATGCGTGGGTTCTAGATGCATTGGTTTGCCAGCTCACTTTTTTTTAGTACGACCGTTTAACGATACATTCATAAAAATGTACCTGAAATATTGACCATAACACCGTAAAACACGGCATAGCATAACTCGGTTGAAGCCAAGTATGGTAGGTACTAACACCAAATGTATGCTAAATGCATGATTTTGCCATGGTCATGCCATGGCACCAAGTTGACCATTGCACAGTATGGCCGAATGCCGGTTTAGCCTGAATTTATTCAAAAACCTTATTTCTGAATTTATACTTACGATGCCTCTCTATAGATAGGAAATTGTTCAAAGTTTATTGTTAGACGTATATTTGTGTGGTATTTAAACGTTTTAGGGATGTAATTACTGTCCAAAGTGAACGCACGCGCTGGTTCCTCAAAAGGAGCTGTGTAGCGCGGAAAACGTTCCCGGTTTTCAACGCGGGTAGGCGCTGTGTTCCCGGCAAATAATTTAGGAAAATGAGGTATTAACAGATGCAGAAACTCGTGAGGAATATATTGAAGTTTTTATCATGCGTTTTCTGTGAATTCTGTTCTGTTTCTGTTCACGTGGTGCAGTACGCTGACGATACCCAAATTCTACTCTCTGGCAAAAAAGACTCCCTCACTCAGCTTATTGCTACCATTTTAAACTCTTTGGATGCCTGGTTCCACTCCCACGGTTTGAAGGTCAACACCGGCAAAACCGAACTTATCGTATTTGGGTCCCGTCAGAATTGTCGTGGCTTAGTCCCGATCTCCATTCGATTTCACGATGATACGATCCGTAAGGTCCCTACGGTGAGGAACCTTGGCGTGGTGTTCGACAAGCACCTCACCTGGGACTCTCACGTGTCTGCTCTCGTCAGAAATGCAAAGGTATCCTCATCGGCCTGTCCCACGTGCGTCGTCAGATCCCGCCTGACCTTCTGCCCACTCTGGTCAATGCCTTGGTCCTCTTGCACGTCCGATACTGTCTTGCTGTCTTTGGAAACGGGTCAGAGAAAAATATACAGCGCCTCCAAAAGATCCTCAATTTTGCGCTGCGCGTTGTCTCTGGCCGAAGCAAATTCGACCACATATCGGACGTGCGAGACGAACTGGGCTGGCCTACCGCCCGCCAGTTGTACGAACTTCACTCATTACATTTTCTGCACAAAATTCGCTGCACCGGGGAGCCAGTGGCTCTTTCCTCTCAGCTTCAGGTCAACTCTGCTCTTCGCTCTCAAACCACCCGGCAGGACGCAGATCTGGTTCTCCCGCGCCCGAGAACCGAAGCAGGCAGGCGGCGCCTCCTTTTTTGTACGGCGCAGGTGTACAACCGCCTCCCGCTGGAGATTCGCGATTCATCCCTGGGGGCTTTTAAGCGTGCGGTGTCCGAACTTTTAGTTATGTGAAGCGAGGAAAATGAGTGTGTGACTGCGATTGTGTGTGTGTGTTTTTTTTTTTAAATTGTATATAGCCTGTGTGTGTACTTTTATATTTATCTGATCTTATTGTGTGTTGTATACCGAGTCTCTTTTTAACATGTCTCTCTTCTTAACCTTGACCCGACACTCGGAATAGCCATTTGAAAATGGAGAGTGTTTGAATTGTTTAATACAATACAATACAATACAGAACGAGGTAAAAGAGACGTTCAGGTCGCGAATGGGGCTCCGAGTCGACGAGCCGCGGGCGGGAAGCGGTGGAAAATCCAACGACGAAAACAACGCCCGCCGCGCCTTTCGCTCGCCAGTCGACTTGGCAGCCTACACCGGAGTCGAACAGCAGCTGATCAACCGCATTAACACGATCCTGCAGGCCGTCAGCTGCTTCCACAAGCTGGACACCGACGCACTCTCCAGCTACTGCCAGCAAAGGCCTGAACGATATGTCTCGCCTTGTACAGGTGGCATCCGATGTCCACCACGCTGCACAAGCTCCTGTCACATTCGGCAGCTGTGGTAGAAGTCTGTCACCTGCCCATCGGGATGATGTAAGAGGCTGCCGAAGCTGCGAACAAGCGAGTACAGCCTGTGCCCCACGCGGAAGGACTCGCGTCTGCACGCGATGTCCGACCTCTTGAGGTATCTGATGGTGGCCAGCGACCCGTTCATCAGCAGCCTGGGCCTGCAGCGGCGCTGACGACTCTACGTCAGCCGGCATGGCACCGGAGACCTTGGCGCTACTGTCGTAGCCGGAGCCGGAGCCGCAGCTGGAGAGGGGAACGGCACAGGGTCCGTCGGGCTGACAGCGACAGTGACGGAGCAAGCAGCAACAATATGCGCCGAGTAGGTCGTGAGGACGGGTCGTGTGATGACAAGATCCGTCTTACTATCATGTTGTGCCAGTGACAAAGGGACATGGCTGTTCTCCTTGTCTTTTTCAATCCACTGATGGATCAGGAAAAAGCAAATAAACTGCGAAACACTGGATGTAAAACAAATTTCGAAACTTCTTTATTATTATATAACGGTCGTCAACGCAGTTTCCATTCGATAGTTTCTACCCATTCATTACCATTGATATTCACATAGGAACCATGATAGTCTTGCACGAATCGGACAAATTGTTGCAGAAAGCTTAGTTAGTAGCAATTATGTCGCTTAAAGTCATCGGGCATCATTTTCAGCCAAACCGAAAAGCACTACGAATAAATTCAGGCTAAACTTGGGTTTGACCACACTGTGCATTGGTCAACTTGGTGCGAGCCCGTGGCACCAGACTGGTTATTGATTCAACTTTTTTTTGGAACGATTCAATCATTATTCATTTTGGAATCTGAATGATTCAATCACCGTTCGATTCACGGATGCAATTTTGAGAATTGATTCCTTCCGATTAAAAGAATCAAAACGAATATTTTAATCGATTCACGGTTGATGCAACATTTAAATATATGAGGTGAATTTATGTCAAATCAATAAAAATGGAAACATGCATATATATGATCATTAAAACATTGTTACAACAACAATATTTCAGTATAAATGAATGTAGCCGCTGGGACTGCATGTATTTGAACAATTTACCAGTGTACTTGAATCGTTAAATCTTTTTATTCAATCAGCCTTGATTTGGTGCGGGTTTTGATTCAATTACGATTCATGAATCAAAAGACCTGGTGGTGAATCAATTATGTTTTGACTCAATGAATTTCGATTGAACGATTCCAATCGATTCAATCAGTGTCGAATCAATATCCAGTCTGCGGCCGGCACATCACCTCGCCAGCTACCTCAGGTTCGGGAGTCAGTCAAGCCCGCCGGTTCTGGATTCAGGCACGGTGAAAGCTTCAGTGCCGCTTCTCCGGCTTTGTGCAACCCTATTACCAATGTCGCTCCTTCTTCATGCTTACAAGTTTTTCTCTAGTTTTTTTTTCTTCTGCTTTTTAGGCGACCCATTTCCTTATATGACATTGATACCCATGTCCTTAAATATATGGCATACTATTGGAAATAAGCAGCATTGGGTATGGAAAAGAGCGGCACACGTTGCTTCTCTTCAGTCTTAATTGTTGTCGTAGTATTGCCAAAAAGTTAGTTCGCCCCCCAACTTCAAAGTAGTTCCCACGCCCTTGTGCGAACAATTATAAAAGGGAAGACAAATATATGCGGCAAGCGACGGTATTCTTATACATACAACAAAGGACCATTAAAATAATAAATGTATATAATGGATGTCCAGTGTCCACCTCCACTATGTTGCGTGACATTATTACTATCATACATTGCGATATTTGTCAGCTACTGGTGGTAATATAGGCGAATATTACATTCCATTCAGCTGCCGTGCGGTTTGATGTCGACCTGAACATCTCCGAAGAAAATATCGTTTTGTCGTCTTTACTTGGCTGTCATTCGTGTTCTAGCAATGTTTAAAGTTAATTAGTCGAATGTGACAGCAATAACGATGAAATGAGATAAGATGAATCGTCGAAGTTGAAATGTAATTGAATAGTAAATGTTCCATTATCAGGGTAGTATCAAAATCAATACATTACTATAGTTGCATAGCAAAGGATTGCAAAGGATATAGTTGCAAAGGATTTTTATTTATTTAAGTAGCTTGATGTGTCTGCATACTATTCCGATCGACGACAAACTAAGCCAACAAAAAAAAACGCTTTATGCTATAAAAACTAGAAAGTAAGTCACAAATGATGAATGCTCAACAGTGACTACTGACTAACACTGCCCTAGCGATAATCTCTGCACTCTGCAGCTATGTATATACGTCGTCCGTGCATTATAGGCAATCATCTGTGCAGTCATCTGCATAGCAGTCATCTGCAGTCATCTGCATAACAGTCATCTGCAGTCATCTGCATAACAGTCATCTGCAGTCATCTGCATAACAGTCATCTGCAGTCATCTGCATAACAGTCATCTGCAGTCATCTGCATAACAGTAATCTGCAGTCATCTGCATAACAGTCATCTGTGCAGTCATCTGCATAACAGTCATCTGCAGTTATCTGCATAGCAGTCATCTGTGCAGTCATCTGCATAACAGTCATCTGCAGTTATCTGCATAGCAGTCATCTGCAGTCATCTGCATAGCAGTCATCTGCAGTCATCTGCATAACAGTCATCTGCAGTCATCTGCATAACAGTCATCTGCAGTCATCTGCATAACAGTCATCTGCAGTCATCTACATAACAGTCATCTGCAGTCATCTGCATAACAGTCATCTGCAGTCATCTGCATAACAGTCATCTGCAGTCATCTGCATAACAGTCATCTGCAGTCATCTGCATAACAGTCATCTGCAGTCATCTGCATAACAGTCATCTGCAGTTATCTGCATAGCAGTCATCTGCAGTCATCTGAACGTTATGACGGTGATGACGGATGCCCCTCCCGCTCCACGCGATATTGGCTGATCGATTAATATTCACATTCATATCACCAATCCGAGCGCCGAGCAGCTGCTACCTTCAATATATTTATCGGCTGCTCACTGCCAGCTGGCATTATTAGTTTGTGAGTATACTGAAGTCATAATGCCTGAGAGCATCCTGTGATTTAGGGGTAGCACGTGTAGGCTTTATGGTTCTAAAGCAGCTGAGCTGCGATTATGCCATTGGCTTGACCATGCAATCGTCAGCGAATGGCATTTATCGTATTCACAATTGATTCTGAAAGAAAAAATTAACTAAAAATACATGATTTCAACGAAAACTACCGCTTTTCATATTCAAAACACATCAATAGTGTGCCATTTGGTACACAATTTTCCACTCATGGTCTTTTTTGGCTCGAATTTTCCACTCTTGACACCCAAACAAAAATTTAATTTTGGGACACTGCGCTACCGTCTGCCTGTCTGTCTGTCTGTCTATCTCTGCGTGTCTGTTTCTGTGTGTATGTCTGTGTGTATGTCTGTGTGTACTGTGTATGTCTGTGTATACGTTGCGGCGTGTGTGGCCGTGTATACGTTGCGGCGTGGTGGCCGATGCTGTCTGACGACGCGCCTGTCTGGCGGCCAGGCGGAGGGTGAGGTGTCGGCTCTGGGCCGCCGCATCCAGCTGCTCGAGGAGGACCTGGACAGGGGCGGATCCAGGATTTTCATTGAGGGGGCTGCAGGCCGGGGGCGCATTTTTTTGGCCCCTGAGGGGGGCGCCGGCGTCATGTCGTCAGCGCGATGAGTCGTTGAGCGGGGGGGGGGGGGGTCCTCAGTACGAAAACGTCGTTGACAAGGGAGAGGAGTTTTTCATTATCGCCTAACCTCGCTGTGTTATTCAGCCGAACACGCTGGGTGAAGATTCTGCCCCCTCGTTATCTTACGAACCAATAACCGCAGCAAGACGCGCAAGGCGGCATTCAAAATCTCTCAATGAGACGCATCTAAATCTTACGCGAAATTTTCAAAAATAAGGTCACGGTCAGGTCAAAGATCAAAATTGAAGTATTTGAGTTTTTGGAACATAGGTACTCTCCATCCAAAGCCTTAGATTGCGACTATTAACGCACAAAGTGCTCTCAAAGGTATAATGCATATCTCGCATAAGCAAAAGTGAAATTTTAAGCAAAGGTCAAGGTCAAGGTCAGGCCACAAAAGTCACTATTGGCAAGAGGTCTACGAAAGCCATGTTACACATGTTTTATGGGTTAGTTTGCACGTATTATTATATAGTAGCCGCTATTTTCACAACCTGACCCCATATAATGGCCCTCAGGGCAAGGTCAGGTCACAAAACGTCAAAATTTGAAATTGATTCATATAAATTAAAATGCATGTTTCTAGACCAGTTTTGTCTCAGAAATATAACGCTGGCATTTATTTGTCTATATCTGGTCACTAGAAGCTAAAAAAAAATAACTGAATAAAAATACGTCATGAGTTACCTTAACTTAGGGAGCAATAAATCGGTCAAAAAAATATTGCTTTGAAATTTGGTGTGAGTATCATCCATGCTTTGTGCTCCAATATATGGTTTTCCGTTTTTTAGATATCAACAATTGATTGTGTATATTTTTTTCCCGACAAAAAAATCAGTTGATTTTATTTGTAGGGATCAAAAACCCAACAGTACGCAAATCCGAGATAGACATTTTGAATCAAATGTAATCTCCTTTCTTTCGTCGTTTTTATTTGCAATTTGCATCAAAACTCGATGTTCTACGATTTTTCAAACATTTATCGTTTTTCCACCAAAAACGGCAAGCCATGACGTCAACGTCATTATTTCCCGAAATACTACATCGATGTCATTGAAATTTAGTACGAAGACGTATAATTGATGCAGCATAAGGTCCTAAAAGTTCCACTTCGATATATATCATAGTGTTCAGTTATTGGGAAAATCCGTGAGGGAGCAGATTCCCCCCCCCCCCCCGCGTGGCGCGGGCTAGTTATCACTTCTTACAGCCAATGCAGGAACGCGCGGGGGCATACTTGTATTAACCCGCGCGGCGCTGGGGTCTCCAGCCGAACGCGCGGCGCTAGGGGGGTAAATTTTACCCCCCCATCGTATCTTCCGAACCAATGACCGCAGCGAGACACGCAAGGCGGCGATGGAAAGCTCTGAGTGAGAAGAATCTAACGCAAACCCGAATTTCTTAAATTAAGGTCACATGTCAGGTAAAATGTCAAAATTGAGGTATTTGGGTTTTTGGGTCATACTTCCATCCAAAGACTTAGATTGCGACTTTTATCTCACAAAGTGCTCTCAAATGTATAATGCATCTCCCGAATAAGCAAAAATTAAATCGTAAGCAAAGGTCAAGGTCAAGGTCAGGTCACAGAAGGTCACAGGTCTACGAAAGTCATGCGACATATGTTGTATGGTTATTTTACACGCATAGTTCGATAGTAGCAGCCATTTTCACAACTTGACCCCATATAATGGCCCTCAGGTCAAGGTCAGGTAACAAAAGGGACTAAATTTGAAATTGATTAATCTAAATAAAAAAGGCATGTTTCTAGACAAGCTTTGTCCCAGAAATACAGCGGTGGCATTTATTTGTCTGTATCTAGTCACTAAAATCCAAAAAACGTAACATACAAAAATGACGTCATGAGTTACTTATACTTAGGGTGCCATAAGTCAGTCAAAAATAAAGAAATTGCTTTGAAATTTGGTTTGAGTATCGTCCATACTTGGTTCTCTAATATATATTCGGTTTTTAATATCTAAAAAAAAATGTTTTGTGGAAATGTTTCCGAAACAAAAATCCTTTTTGGAATTTTGTGGGGTCAAAAAACCCAAATATGGAAATTCCGAGATGGCCATTGGGAAGAGTATGTTATTTTCGTACTTTTAGCATTTTGTATTTGCAATTTGCATCAAAACTCTATTTTCTACGATTGTACAAACATTTGACTTTTTTCCACCAAAAATGGTATGACATGACGTCACTAAAACGTCATTATCTCCCAAACCATTTCATCAATTACAATAAAAGTGTGACAGAAGACGTAAGACTCATGTAGCATAAGGTGCAGCAAGTTTCACTTTGATATCTCTCATAGTTTTTAAGTTATTGAGAAAATCCGGGTGGGGGTAAATCCCCCCCCCCCCCTGCGCCGCTCGGGTTAAATGCCCCCCCCCCCCCTCCCATGTTCCACTGTGGAAGGGGGGAATTTGCCCCTAATGCCCTCCCCCCCCTGAATCCTCCAATTACCATGGTGATGAGGTGCGGCAAGGTTGTCGTGGAAAAAAGTTTCGAGGCGCCCTTCCGAAGTTTGGGATACTTCTCGGGCATCGTGGCTCCCTCCCCGGAATTGGGAGCGCCCTCCGTGGGATTGGGGGCGCCCTCCATGGGTTTCGGGCGCCCTTCATTGGATTGGGTTATATGGATTTTGGGACACCCTCCTCAGATTTGGGGCGCCTTCTTCAGATTCGGTGTGCATGCCTAATCGCGTTCGCGAATCGCGTTTCTCCATCCCGCTCAAAACTTGGCAGCGCAATTTTGTTAAAGTCCGCACGAAACACAAAGCAATATGATGCACTGCTATCGCATCCATAAGATGTACTGCTCATAAAAAACGGCTACCACCCCTCCACACCTGCAGTCACGAACCTCGACTACCCTCTTGGTCAAGTTCCCCCCACCCCACCCCACCCCTCTTCTTCAGCCGCCCTTGACTGTAAAAATGATATATTTTAGCACCATTTGAGGCATTTAAAATGATATAAGGGGTACTACTGATGTTGCAATAGCTAACGTTTTGTCAATAAAAAAAAACTGAAATAAGGGCACCCTCAAAATATCGTGGACCAAATCCGTTGAGTTTTCATATTTGGGTATATGTAGGGATACAACTGCAATTGATGACTGCACAACTGCAATTGACAACTGCAAGTTAATTCCCCTAGGCCGACAATTATTCTACCGACCAAAGTAATCGCCAATTGCCAAAATGTCGACTCCGACTCTGGGCCGGAGTCGGAGTCGGTAAGATTTTAGCGACTCCGACTCCGACTCTGACTCTGACTCCGACTCCGACTCCGCAGCTCTGAGTCTGAGTGCTTCTATCTCCCTCAGGCACGTCACACTACCTGTATAGTGTATATGCGGGGACCGGGTACTCGTTTCTTTCCTTAGTCTGAGTGCTTCTATCTCCCGCAGGCACGCCACACTACCTTAGCGTGGAGACCAAGGTCTCCTGTAAGGAATTTTCACTGGGGGGAGGGGGGAGGAGAGGCACGCAGATTTTTCGATGATGGGCAGCTATCTTCCAAATCGTGCTGTATTTTCGATTTGTATTATTGTACGAAATGTTTCACGAACAGGACAATACTTGTATGTAACATGATTTATTGCAATAATTGTATCTGATCCTAGGTCATATAGAGAGATGTGGATAACAGAAGATGGGCGCGGAATGTCTTAACCCGCGTCCCGAGCACTGCCGGGGGTTCGCACCTACCACGAACTGGCCGGGGGGGGGGGGGGGGATTTTCGCCTCTCCCAGGATCGAAATCGAAAGTATCGAAGTTTTCGAAATCGAAATATACTGAAAGTATATCGGTCTTTTGTAGAGATCAAGTCAATATTGAGGTAACCAGAGGTCACCAAAGGTCAAATTTCGGCTATATATGAATGCCCTTGCTAAAACCGTCTATATCTCGATAAATAAAGAGTTAGCGATGCGCCTAAAAACACGTTCGAAAGCTAATACAATTTTATGTCACTATAGTTGCATCAGAATTTACCTCAGGTCAATAGTTAGGTCAGGATAATCCATTAAGTATGAAACATTCTTAAAATCGCCAAAATATTTTGAAGGAATAACTTTTGATAGAAACATTATAGAGCAAAACAGATTTCACCATTGTGTTTGTCTCATCGATACGCATCGAATGATATTATCATCGAACAATGAAAATAAATGGGATAGGTACTTAATAGCTCAAAAAGTGGCTAATTTTTTCTTTGGAAGTCATAAGCCGGTTAGTTTTAAAGACACGACTTGAAGTCCTTTTCGCACATTCACCGTGCAAGTCACCATCATATATCCAAGGACGTAGGCAAGGGGGGACAAAGGGGACATCCCCCCCCCTGGAGGCCAGGAGGCCCCTCTGGCGACCGAGCGAGGGCCTCCTGGGGCCGAGGGCCCCAGTGTTTTGGATGGTGTTAGGCGCCCGCAAAACGCCTTATGTCGCATAAAAGAACGCACACAAACCCACAAAATCGTGACACGAATAAATAACAGCACTTGCTTGTTTGTTAAAGGCATGTACAGGTAAATACGTAGAAGGGGACCCAGCCAGTGCGGATACGGCCCTCTGCCTGCTTTTAAAGGGCCCTGCCGATCTGCATAGGGCCCCTTGTCGGCATTTAGAGGGCCCCTTCCGGTTATAGAGGTCTCTGCCCGCCTTTATAGGGTCCTGCCGATATGTAAAGGGTCCCTGCCGATCTGGAGAGGGCCCTCTGCCGGTCTTTAGATGACCTTACCAATATGTAGATCGCCCTGCCAATCTGTAGACAGCCTCTGTCGGCATTTAGAGGGTCCTGCCGACCTGTAGAGGGCCCTCTTCCATGTTTAGGGGCCCTGTCGATCTGCAGTGTCCCAGCCAATCTGTAGATGGCCCTTTGCCGGTCTTTAGAGGGCCCTTCCAGCATGTAGAGTGACTGCCGACCTGTAGGGGGCCCTCTTCCAGCCCTTAGGGGC
Organism: Chirona hameri; assembly: GCA_036785665.1. Lineage (NCBI taxonomy): Eukaryota > Metazoa > Arthropoda > Thecostraca > Balanomorpha > Balanidae > Chirona > Chirona hameri. Next base: position 22,455 of record JAXIVJ010009311.1, read on the forward strand.
CCTGTCGATCTGCCAGAGTGCCTCAGCCAATCTATAGAGGGCCCTCTGCCGGCGTTTAGATGGCCCTGTCAGCCTTTAGAGTGCCCTTCCGGCCTTTAGAGGGCCATGTCGGACTTTAGAGGGCCCTGTCGGCCTTTAGAGGACCCTGCCGATATGTAGATGGCCCTGCCAATCTGCAGAGTGCCTCTGCCGACCTGTAGAGTATTATTAGACGCACGGTTGAGTAAAGGAATCACCTCCTTTCAGATTCCGATCTGATGGCTGGAACGTGAATCCTGCCACCTTGTCGTGTATCGCGCTGGTGCACGTGACGTCTATATATAAGATTGCTATATAGCGACTCGGGCTGCGAAGTGACCAGGACGCGTTTTAGAAGGGTCAGGGCGTGGAATTTGTACAGGTTGTCGGCAGTAAGCCACTCAAGGTCTCGTAATACATCGCTGACATGGTGAAATTTTCGGCGCCCCGAAATTACACGTGCTGCAAAGTTAAGCACCTTCTGGAGACGTGAGGTTTGGGTAGCGTTGTATGTTCCGTAGACACTGATACAGTAACGGATGAGTGAAATGACTAGACCCTGGACTAGAGCAGTAATCGTCGTTTGAGGTAAACTATGTTTGCTATGACTGATACCGATTAAAATACCAGTGCAACGCCGCACGACACCATCAGTGTGGGCAGCAAACGTCATACATTGGTCGAATACGACCCCCAGGTTTCGCACCTTGGGAGAGCCGGAGACAGTGGCGCCCATAAATTTGATGCTTATCGTTGGCAGCAGCCGAAGATTTTGACGAGTACCGGGAACTATGAGCTGTGTTTTCTGAGCGTTGACTTCCATTCCATTTTTGCCGAACCAGTTGGATAGCTGCGAAAGATTTCGTTCCATGGATCCAGTCAGAGCGCCAATGTCTCCGGGTCTCCCGCTTACAAGGACCTGGATGTCGTCTGCATACTCAGTTCCATGGATGTCAGGCAGTTCCTTCTTCAAAATACACAATTAAAAAGGTATCCAAGGATTACTTTCTTAGTCAGTACTAAGAAAACTGGTATCATTATTCATATTTGTATTATACAGTGATGACATGCATTTGACTGCATGATTTGAGGATTGCAATATAATTAGTAAAGTAACAGTAAGCTAGACAAATGTATATTCTCATCATATAACCTTTCACTATTAAAAAATAAATTGCATATACTATATAGTATGAAATGCATTTAGATACCTAGTATCTATTGGTTAATACAAAAATATATGTTTTCTATGTCCAACCACCCTCCTGGGACTGGCTTCTTTGTGCTGCCCAACAGCAAGCTTTGCTTAGTTGGGCAGCCTGTTTGGAGCTCAGTCCATGACCAAGCCGAATTTTTTGACCAGCTAGGATTGCAAACCCTTTGTATGACTGATCCCTTTCCTAATATTTCCTAATAACACCTTGTATGGAAGTGTGAATGAATAACTGGTCCTGGGAAGTAGGGGGCAGTCATTAACTGAATTCAGTTATGACTACTTTGCCATCTCTTATAATACTCTGTACAAACTAACTGCATGCTTTTTCTCCCTCTGTTTTGGCTTATTTACGTTTCTTTCCATCTCTTAGCTGGGAGTGCCGCGACTTGTTATATTCTGTTTTCTGGCGTTAACGTAAGGTTCTGTGTGTCGTTGGGATAGAGGAAGGGGGCACTCCTGGTCACCTGTTATTGGGTGGCGGCATAGAAGAAAAAAAAAATACTGCACGATACATGCGTCATGAGCACACAGGGGCATGTCATTTGCGTAAATGCTGTACAACAGCGGACCGAGCGCTGATCCCTGGTACGTTCCGATCGGGTTGTGCAGAGGCGCAGATAAGGTACGAGAGCCACGCCGGCTCTGGGTGACAACCTGCTGTAGTGGCCGGCAAGGTAGCTCGCAAACCAGCGCGTATCCACATTGTAGAGTTCCAGTTTTCTCAACAGTCCATCATGTGGCACAACATCAAAACATTTGGACAAGTATAACCAACATAACAGGGTGATTTCTCTTCTATCCATTGCCTCAAACATTATCAGTCACAGTAAGAAGGGCAGTGTCAGTGGAGTGATTTAATCTAAAACAATGCTGACTAGACGAGAATAAGTGGTGAACAGTAAAATAGCTAAACAGCTGCTCATAAACAACACGTTCAATGATCTTGGCGATGGCCGGCAGGATGGAGATCGGTCGGTAATTGGACACGTCGGTGGATTTCGGTGTCTTTTGGATGGGATGCACCAAAGCCAGTTTCCATGAATCCTGGACGACATTACTGGTCAGGCTAGAATTATTCACAATATGGGTGATGACTGGACAAACGGAATCCATACACTGCTTAATGAAACGTACACATAAACGGTCGGCACCACACGATGTACTGTTCGGCATCCGGGCTATGACGCGCCGCAGTTGCCCCGGTGTAACCGACGACACCTGGAACCGGCCGGTGGTCACGCGCGGCAGGCGCACCGCCAGCTCCGGGCCATATGGCCATTTGCCAGCCTTTAGAGGCCCCTGCCGATCTGCAGAGGGCCCTCTGCTGGCCTTTAGAGGATCCTGTGGTGGTAGAGGTGGTCTGCCGGTCGAGCGTCGGTGAGGCTCTCGAAGGAAGACCAGTGAAAGTTCTCATTGTTTTTTTCAGTGTATGCTAGTAACGTCTGAGAGGAGTACAAGGCTTTGATAATGTAGGCTTTGACTTTGACTCGAACTCGGGCTGCCACTACCAGGGAAGGTCAGAAGCCCAGCGTCTTTAGGGGCCCTGCATAAAATTTCAGTGCAGATTACACTGAACTACAGGGGCGGACAAATCGCCCGTTTCCACACTATCAAAGGCTTTTTAACCCGCGCCGTGCCGGTGCTCGGCGCCACCTTTGCCGTGCCGGGGAGGGGGGGGGGTGTTTAGACACCCCCCTCTAACTCGAAAACTAAAAGGGCTAGAAAGACGTGGAAAAAACATTCGAAAGCTCTCGACATACACATTCGAAAGTACTTAAAAAAAAATTTTTCTTAAAGCCAATATTGAGGTCACCAGAGGTCATCAAAGGTCAAATTTTCCAGTTTTAGGACTTCGCTCCAGAAACCCCAAGATATCACAAGAACTATGATAGCTAGGAACAACCGGAAAAAAACAATGGAAAGCTCTTGAACAATGCAATCTGCAAAGTTTCCTCAGATGTTAGGTTAGGTCAATAGTTACTCCAGAGCTTATAAAATGTAAAAAAGGCGATTTTTACCAAACACTTTTTCACCAATGGCTTTTTACCTAATAACGACAAAGCAATAATGTTGATGCCATCGTGTTTGTATCGTCAAGTTTCTTCAACTCATGTTAATGTTGGCCAGGTTAGGTCAACTTAAAAATTTGACCTCAGGTCAAGGTCAAGTGGTGACCCAAGTAGGTCATGTTGCATATGGGAAGACGTGCCTCGACGCGACAAACACATTGGTGGCGGTTTCACTTCTCTATCGCCATTATGTTGAAAGTTATTGACCTACAACTTTTGGTGACCTCGAATGACCTCGGCTGACCCTGTAGGGGTCCCTAAACAAACACGGCACCTAGGTCATCAAGAATGGCCGATAATAACATGATTCAGAAGGAATTAGACTGATATCTTGCGTATCTTTGGAATAGGAAGCATTTTAATATTTCCCCATTGACTTATTATGGGGAGGTCACGAAATTGACCCGACTTTAGGTCGCCGATATATAAAATCCAAGATAAACGAATTGTAGATATATGTGACCTTATGAAATTATGTAAGTGTAAAACCGATCATTCAAAAACTGTGACTTGTGGTACGACCACAAGTTTTTTGGGAGATGGGGGCACGTGACCTGGTCTGGTGACCTGACCTGAGATGACCCGAGGATTTGTTTACATAATGTTGGCAATTGATTCCCAAACAGCTGTGCCAAAAGCGCGCCGCCGGTTTTCCGTTATTCTTGAAAAACCTGAGGGGGTGTCTGACCCCCCCCCCCCCCCCCCCCCCCGGCACGTCTCGGGTTAATGTTATTTATTTATTTAACATCATCGCCGACGGGGTGAACCATTTATGGACGAAGTCACACAGATAAAACCACACGCATTCACATACTTACAAGATCACATTACATCCCTCACCCATAACCATCTATACCTATAATAATACAAAAGATCACCTAGAAGATCCTCTATAATACAAAAGCGATGGTTAAAAGCTGTTAAATGACACAAATGGATTTAAAATATAAGAATAAAATACGAAATAAGAAATATGTGATGAAATAGTGAAGATAAAATAGCAAAAATGAAGACAAAGGTAAAAATGAAAACGAATATAAAATTAAATAGAAGTAAAAAGTAACAATAGTTACACACAGCAATACCTATCACATTTCGACACCGGTGACAAATAAAACGTACATAGCGCGTATAGACTACCTACTTACAATGAAGCGACATATGACCTTACTTTGCCACGAAATGATGAGAGAGTGTCTGAGAACAGGTCCACCGTGGAACATTTATCTACGAGCCTATTAGCCAGTCTAGGCAGCCTCACAAAAATGCCTTCTCTCACAGTTGACACCCTGGCATATGGAATGCTGAACAGAGTTCGAGATTGTTGTCTTGTGGCGCGGCAGGGTACATTGAGTGAGAATGACTGTAATATAAATGATGAACGGATTTTGCCAGTGAAAACGTTACGCAAAAACATGATATCGTATTGAGTTCTACGCGCAGATACAGACACTAAGCTAAAATGTTTCAGTAAGTCACAATACACCAGCGACGACGACTGAGAGCGCACCTGAGCGTTGAGCCACATTAAAACTTATGCTAATTTAGTGTCATAATTCCTAACTCAGAATCCAGATCACTGCACAATAATTTAGATGGGGGGGGGGGGGAGAATTAATGCATTGTACTGCAATAGAAGTTGCTGTGAGGATAAATACAGCTTGGATATTCCGATAATTCCTATATATTACGGCTTATCACACATATTACACTATATATATACAAGGGCGTAGGCAGGGGGGGGTAAAGGGGCCATGCCCCCCCCCCCCCCCCGGGGCCAGGCGGGCCCCTCTGGCGACCGAGCGAGGGCCTCCTGGGGCCGAGGGCCCCAGTGTTTTGATGGTGTCAGGCGCCCGCAAAACGCCTTACGTCGCATAAAGGAACGCCCACGAACCGAAAAAAAATCGTAACACGAATAAATAACAGCACTTGCTTGTCTGTTAAGGGCAAGTATATGTAAATACGTAGAAAGGGGCCCCAGCCAGTGCGGATACGGCCCTCTGCCTGCTTTTAAAGGGCCCTGCCGATCTGCATAGGGCCCCTTGTCGGCATTTAGAGGGCCCCTTCCGGTTATAGAGGTCTCTGCCCGCCTTTATAGGGTCCTGCCGATATGTAAAGGGTCCCTGCCGATCTGGAGAGGGCCCTCTGCCGGTCTTTAGATGACCTTACCGATATGTAGATCTGCCGATCTACCGAGGATAAGAGGGCCCCCTGTCGGCATTTAGAGGGCCCTTCCGGTTGTAGAGGGCCCCCTGCCGATCTGGAGAGGGTCCCTGCGGATCTCGAGAGCGCCCTCTGCCAGTCTTTAGAGGGCCCTACCGAGCGCAGATCGCCCTGCTAATATGTAAAAAGTCTCTGTTTGAATTTAGAGGGCCCTGTCGACCTGCAGAGGGCCCTCTTCCAGGCTTTAGAGGCCCTGTCGATATCCAGAGTGTCCCAGCCAATCTGTAGAGGGCCCTTTGCTGACCTTTAGAGGGCCCTGCTGACCTGTAGACGGCCCTCTTCCAGTTTTTGGGCGCCCTGTCGATCTGCAGTGTCCAAGCCAATCTGTAGAGTGAGTGTAGAGGGCCCTCTGCCGGCATTTATAGAGCCCTGCCGATCTGTAGAGGACTCTATGCTGGCCTTTAGAGGGTCCTGTTGTGGTAGTGGTGGTCTGCTGTCCTTTAGAGGGTCTTGTGGTGGTAGAGGTGGGCTGCTGTCCTTTAGAGGGTCCTGTGGTGGTAGCGGTGGTCTGCTGTCCTTTAGAGGGTCCTGTGGTGGGTTGCTGTCCTTTAGAGGGTCCTGTGGTGGTAGCGGTGGTCTGCTGTCCTTTAGAGGGTCCTGTGGTGGTAGAGGTGGTCTGCACTCTGCTGTCCTTTAGAGGGTCCTGTGGTGGTAGCGGTGGTCTGCTGTCCTGTAGAGGGTCCTGTGGTGGTAGAGGGGGCTGCTGTCCTGTAGAGGGTCCTGTGGTGGTAGAGGTGGGCTGCTGTCCTGTAGAGGGTCCTGTGGTGGTAGAGGTGGTCTGCTGTCCTTTAGAGGGTCCTGTGGTGGTAGAGGTGGTCTGCTGTTCTGTAGAGGGTTCTGTGGTGGTAGAGGTGGTCTGCTGTCCTTTAGAGGGTCCTGTGGTGGTAGAGGTGGTCTGCTGTCCTGTAGAGGGTCCTGTGGTGGTAGAGGTGGTCTGCTGTCCTTTAGAGGGTCCTGTGGTGGTAGAGGTGGTCTGCTGTCCTTTAGAGGGTCCTGTGGTGGTAGAGGTGGTCTGCTGTCCTGTAGAGGGTGCTGTGGTGGTAGCGGTGGGCTGCTGTCCTTTAGAGGGTCCTGTGGTGGTAGAGGTGGTCTGCTGTCCTGTAGAGGGTCCTGTGGTGGTAGCGGTGGTCTGCTGTCCTGTAGAGGGTCCTGTGGTGGTAGAGGTGGTCTGCTGTCCTGTAGAGGGTCCTGTGGTGGTAGCGGTGGTCTGCTGTCCTGTAGAGGGTCCTGTGGTGGTAGAGGTGGTCTGCTGTCCTTTAGAGGGTCCTGTGGTGGTAGCGGTGGTCTGCTGTCCTTTAGAGGGTCCTGTGGTGGTAGAGGTGGGCTGCTGTCCTTTAGAGGGTCCTGTGGTGGTAGCGGTGGTCTGCTGTCCTTTAGAGGGTCCTGTGGTGGTAGAGGTGGGCTGCTGTCCTGTAGAGGGTCCTGTGGTGGTAGAGGTGGGCTGCTGTCCTTTAGAGGGTCATGTGGTGGTAGCGGTGGTCTGCTGTCCTTTAGAGGGTCCTGTGGTGGTAGAGGTGGTCTGCTGTCCTTTAGAGGGTCCTGTGGTGGTAGCGGTGGGCTGCTGGCCTGTAGAGGGTCCTGTGGTGGTAGAGGTGGTCTGCTGTCCTTTAGAGGGTCCTGTGGTGGTAGAGGTGGTTTGATGTCCTGTAGAGGGTCCTGTAGTGGTAGAGGTGGTCTGCTGTCCTGTAGAGGGTCCTGTGGTGGTAGCGGTGGTCTGCTGTCCTGTAGAGGGTCCTGTGGTGGTAGAGGTGGTCTGCTGTCCTGTAGAGGGTCCTGTGGTGGTAGCGGTGGTCTGCTGTCCTGTAGAGGGTCCTGTGGTGGTAGAGGTGGTCTGCTGTCCTTTAGAGGGTCCTGTGGTGGTAGCGGTGGTCTGCTGTCCTTTAGAGGGTCCTGTGGTGGTAGAGGTGGGCTGCTGTCCTTTAGAGGGTCCTGTGGTGGTAGAAGTGGTCTGCTGTTCTTTAGAGGGTCCTGTGGTGGTAGCGGTGGTCTGCACTCTGCTGTCCTTTAGAGGGTCCTGTGGTGGTAGAGGTGGGCTGCTGTCCTGTAGAGGGTCCTGTGGTGGTAGCGGTGGTCTGCTGTCCTGTAGAGGGTCCTGTGGTGGTAGAGGTGGTCTGCTGTTCTTTAGAGGGTCCTGTGGTGGTAGCGATGGTCTGCACTCTGCTGTCCTTTAGAGGGTCCTGTGGTGGTAGCGGTGGGCTGCTGCTCTTTAGAGGGTCCTGTGGTGGTAGCGGTGGGCTGCTGTCCTTTAGAGGGTCCTGTGGTGGTAGCGGTGGGCTGCTGTTCTTTAGAGGGTCCTGTGGTGGTAGCGGTGGGTTGCTGTTCTTTAGAGGGTCCTGTGGTGGTAGCGGTGGGCTGCTGACCTTTAGAGGGTCCTGTGGTGGTAGCGGTGGTCTGCTGTCCTTTAGAGGGTCCTGTGGTGGTAGAGGTGGGCTGCTGTCCTTTAGAGGGTCCTGTGGTGGTAGAGGTGGTCTGCTGTTCTATAGAGGGTCCTGTGGTGGTAGCGGTGGGCTGCTGTCCTGTAGAGGGTCCTGTGGTGGTAGAGGTGGTCTGCTGTCCTTTAGAGGGTCCTGTGGTGGTAGCGGTTGGCTGCTGTCCTGTAGAGGGTCCTGTGGTGGTAGAGGTGGTCTGCTGTCCTGTAGAGGGTCCTGTGGTGGTAGCGGTGGTCTGCTGTCCTGTAGAGGGTCCTGTGGTGGTAGAGGTGGGCTGCTGTTTTTTAGAGGGTCCTGTGGTGGTAGAGGTGGTCTGCTGTCCTTTAGAGGGTCCTGTGGGGTAGAGGTGGTCTGCTGTCCTTTAGAGGGTCCTGTGGTGGTAGAGGTGGTCTGCTGTTCTTTAGAGGGTCCTGTGGTGGTAGCGGTGGTCTGCTGTCCTTTAGAGGGTCCTGTGGTGGTAGAGGTGGGCTGCTGTCCTTTAGAGGGTCCTGTGGTGGTAGAGGTGGTCTGCTGTCCTGTAGAGGGTCCTGTGGTGGTAGCGGTGGTCTGCTGTCCTTTAGAGGGTCCTGTGGTGGTAGAGGTGGGCTGCTGTCCTTTAGAGGGTCCTGTGGTGGTAGAGGTGGTCTGCTGTTCTGTAGAGGGTCCTGTGGTGGTAGAGGTGGTCTGCTGTCCTTTAGAGGGTCCTGTGGTGGTAGAGGTGGGCTGCTGTCCTGTAGAGGGTCCTGTGGTGGTAGAGGTGGTCTGCTGTCCTGTAGAGGGTCCTGTGGTGGTAGCGGTGGTCTGCTGTCCTTTAGAGGGTCCTGTGGTGGTAGAGGTGGTCTGCTGTCCTTTAGAGGGTCCTGTGGTGGTAGAGGTGGTCTGCTGTTCTGTAGAGGGTCCTGTGGTGGTAGCGGTGGTCTGCTGTCCTTTAGAGGGTCCTGAAGTGGTAGCGGTGGGCTGCTGTCCTGTAGAGGGTCCTGTGGTGGTAGAGGTGGTCTGCTGTCCTTTAGAGGGTCCTGTGGTGGTAGCGGTGGTCTGGTTTCCTTTAGAGGGTCCTGTGGTGGTAGCGGTGGTCTGCTGTCCTTTAGAGGGTCCTGTGGTGGTAGCGGTGGGCTGCTGTCCTTTAGAGGGTCCTGTGGTGGTAGAGGTGGTCTGCACTCTGCTGTCCTGTAGAGGGTCCTGTGGTGGTAGAGGTGGTCTGCTGTCCTTTAGAGGGTCCTGTGGTGGTAGCGGTGGTCTGCTGTCCTTTAGAGGGTCCTGTGGTGGTAGAGGTGGTCTGCACTCTGCTGTCCTGTAGAGGGTCCTGTGGTGGTAGAGGTGGTCTGCTGTCCTTTAGAGGGTCCTGTGGTGGTAGCGGTGGTCTGCTGTCCTGTAGAGGGTCCTGTGGTGGTAGAGGTGGTCTGCTGTCCTTTAGAGGGTCCTGTGGTGGTAGCGGTGGTCTGCTGTCCTTTAGAGGGTCCTGTGGTGGTAGAGGTGGTCTGCACTCTGCTGTCCTGTAGAGGGTCCTGTGGTGGTAGAGGTGGTCTGCTGTCCTTTAGAGGGTCCTGTGGTGGTAGCGGTGGTCTGCTGTCCTGTAGAGGGTCCTGTGGTGGTAGAGGTGGTCTGCTGTCCTTTAGAGGGTCCTGTGGTGGTAGAGGTGGTCTGCTGTCCTTTAGAGGGTCCTGTGGTGGTAGAGGTGGTCTGCACTCTGCTGTCCTTTAGAGGGTCCTGTGGTGGTAGCGGTGGGCTGCTGTCCGTTAGAGGGTCCTGTGGTGGTAGAGGTGGTCTGCTGTCCTTTAGAGGGTCCTGTGGTGGTAGAGGTGGGCTGCCGGTCGAACGCCGGTGAAGCTCTCGAAGGAAGACCAGTCAAAGTTCTCATTGTTTTTCAGTGTATGCTAGTAACGTCTGAGAGGAGTACAAGGCTTTGATAATGTAGGCTTTGACTTTGACTCGTACTCGGGCTGCTACTACCAGGAAAGGTCAGAAGCCCAGCGCTCTCCCACTGAGCTACAGGGGCGGACAAATCGCTCGTTTCCGCACTATCGAAGGCTTTTTAATGTTAGTGTCATAATTCCTACCCCAGAATCCAAATAATTGCACAATCATTAAGATGGGGCGGAATTAATGCATGGTACTGCAATAGAAGTTGCTGTGAGGATAAATAACTAGGATATTCCGATAACTCCTATATAATACGTCTTATCACACATGTTACACTATATATGACTATTCCATTTACGCTTTTCATCTACAAGAACTCCTAAGTATTTAATGCATGGATTTCTCGTGATTGGTGTATCATTTAACCCGCGCCGTGCCGGGAGGCGTTTAGACGCCCCCCTAAGGTTTTTCGAGGATAGCGAAAAAACGGCGGCGCGCAGCGCCGCCTTTTTTGTCACAGCTAAAATCCATCAATTCGGCCATCAATTGCACACATTATGTAAAAAAATACATCGGGTCATCTCAGGTCAGGTCACCAGACCAGGTCACGTGACTCCACCTAAAAAAAAAAAATCCGTTCGCACTACATCCGCAATTTTGGCCGATCGATTTCGTACTTACAGGATTTCATAAGAGCAATAGTGCCTACAATACGTGTATCTTGGATTTGTTTTATATCGGTGACCTAAGGTGGGTCAATTTCGTGACCTCCCCATTATAAGTTAATGGGAAATAATAAAATGCTTCTTATTTTGAGGATACGAATTATATCAGCCCAATTCCTTCTGGATCATGTTATTCTTTCTTTTTTTTCTCTTTTTTTTCTTGGCCATTCTTGAAGTTGCAGCTGCAATTTTTGTTCGATGACCCCTACAGGGTCAGATGAGGTCACCCGAGGTCACCAACACTTGTTTTGCCAATAACTCTCGACAAAATCAAGATACAGGGTTTTTCATAATGAATATTACTTTTAAATCAGCCGTAGGAAAACCAAAAATATTATAAAGCTCGCGGATTTTTAGGTTATATTGTTGCAAAAAAGTGAAGGTTTTTATCTGTGCAAAAATTACACCGAAACCATTAGTCTGATGTATGTTATAGGCCAACAATGTCGAGGCCCAAGAAACGCTGCAACGCGCCGTTTTCAAACGAAGAGGCAGTTTAGGCAGTCCCTCAGTATGGTGCGCTGAAAAGCATAGCTGCAGTGCGCCGAAAGTTTGGCAGTCACTTTCAGAAAATAAATGGCATACCATCAAGGATGGCTTTCAAGAGACTGGTCGAAAGGTCTCAGTCAACAGGCTCCATCTCCCCATCAAAGCCTCAGGGTCGAACTGCAACATCAGCTGAGCTCGTGGAGAAAATTCGACAGACGGTGGAGCCATATCAAGCAACCAAGAAAAGCATCTGTCCCCAGGATTGCCAAGTCGTTGCCACATCCACAACTGTGTGGTGGATTATGCGGAAGAACCTGGGGTGGAAGCCGTATAAGCCCCATGTTACCGTGTCGCTGAACGCAGCCCACCAGGCAGACAGACGATAATTATACAAGTAGCTTGCTGATAATTCCGCAATTGTTTTTGCTGATTTGCTGATGATATACGGGTTGCCACTACCCCACCTCCAAAAACGCTTTCAGTTGTGCCAAAGCCAGAGTTTGTCACCGATCAGTTTGAAACTTACAGGGTGTCATGAGGGCATAAGTACTTACAATTCGTTTATCTCGGAATTTGTATATCGGTGACCTAAGGCCAGGTCAATTTCGTGACCTCCCCATAATAAGTAAATGGGGAAATATTCAAATGCTTCCTATTTCAAGGATATTCATTATATTAGTCCAATTACTTCTGGATCATGTTATTATAGGATATTCTTGATGATCCAAGTGTAAGTTTTGTTCAGTGACCCCTATGGGGTCATTTGAGGTCATCCGTGGTTACCATCACTTTTTTGTAAATAACTCGCGACATAATGAAGATAGAAAAGTAAAACCGACAGCAATGTGTTTGTCTCGTCGAGACACGTCTCCCTATATGCAACATAACCTACATGGGTCTTGACCTCAGGTCAAGGTCACGTGACCTAAAGTCAAATTTTGAAGTTGACCTACCACGGACACCATGTACATCATTCAGAGCGCCTTGACGAGGCAAATACAATGGCGTAAACAGTTTTCCGTTATCTTTATTAGGTAAAAAGTGATAAGCAACAAACGGTTTTGCAAACAAACAGTATTTGTTTCTTTTTTTACCTCTGGAGCCTCAAATATTGACCTGATATCAAATTTGAGGACACTTGTCGATTGTAAATTTCAATGGCTGGCGATCGCTATTTTCCGTTGGTTTCTAGCTAGCATAGTTTCCGAGATATATGGGAATGTCTGGAGCGAAGTCCTAAAACAGGAGAGAGAAAAAAAACTGGAAAATGTGACCTTTGATGACCTCTGGTGACCTCAATTTTGACCTGATCTAAAAAAAAATACTGAAATACTTTCGAAAACTTGTATCAAGCTATGGAACGCCGTTTTCCTCTTGTCGCTATGTTGCTTAGTTTTCGAGATCTTGGGGGGGGGCGGAAATCAACCCTCCCCCTCCTGCAGTTGGTGTTCGGCGCAAACCCCCTGCAGTGCGCGGGTTAATACTATGTCAAGATCTTGTCACGTCACTGATCTTGAATATATTTGATATTTTGTCTTTGATGGATTTCGTGATAATATATTTACATGGAACATCTCGTTATTTTTTTGAATTAATTAATGACTCTTTATTTGCAGCTCTTCAAAATTTATAGCTTGAGTATAAATTGCCGTATATCATCAGCAAATAAGTAAAAGGTACCTATGCCTGTTGTATTGCTGATGTCATTAATATAGAGAATAAATCAAAGAGGACCCAAAATTGAACCCTGTGGGACGCCAATTTTGATCATTTGTTTCTTAGGTGTACCCTCGTCTATTATTGTCATTTTATGCCTCTTATTAATATATGACTCCATCGTGTTGTAGAAATCCCTCGTATCACAATGTGGTGTATTTTTTCAAGAGAATTGCCAAGCAAACTGTATCCAAAGCTTTCTGTAAATCAAGGTGGAGCATGTTATTTCGGTATTTTGTAGAGATTTTGTAAACTTGATCGTACATTTGCACAATCGGCATGTACGTACTGTGTTGTTTCCTAAATCCGAATTGAAGAAGATTCAGGATGATGTTTGCATTAACCCGCGCCCCGCTGGAGGTAGCAGAATCCCCCCCCCCGGATTTTCTCAATAACTTGAGAGAAAAAAATGATAGATATCGACGTCAATCCTTGAGTACCTTATGCTGCATCAATTATACGTCTTATCACAGCATTTCAATGAAAATGTGGATTACTTTGGGAGATAATGGCGTTTTAATCGTCATGTCATGTAATTTTTGGTGGAAAAACAATACATGCTTGAAAAATCGTAGAAATTCGAGTTTTGACGAAAATCGCAAATAAAAAATGTTGAAAAAGGAAATGACAAAATATTAAAACCGGTTATCTCGCATTTTCGAACTTTTGTGTTTTTGACTCCCAAAAATGAAAAAATTAACTTGTTTTTCGTTGTCGAAAACTTATTTGTCGTTGTTTTACAACATACAACGTACTGTACTGTTTTAATGATGTGGGCCCCCTTGGCTACGAGGGCCCTTCTGATCCCATTTGCCCCTCCCCCCTGGGTGAAATCCTCTCTACTCCCCTGTTAATATATATGACTATTTCATTTACGATTTTCATCTACAAAAACTCTTTAGTATATGATGCATGGTTTTCTCAGGATTGGTGCATCATTTAATGCTATGTCAAGATCTTGTGACGTCACTGATCTTGAATAGATTTGGTAATTTGTCTTTGATGCATTTAGTGATAATATATTTACATGGAACAACTCGTTATTTTTGGAATTAATTCATTAATCTTTATTTGCAGGTCTTCAATGTTTCTACGGTTAATACAAATTGCCGTATATCATCAGCAAATAAGTAAACGGTACCTATGTCTGTTGTATTGCTGATGTCATTAATATAGAGAATAAATAAAAGAGGACCTAAAATTGAACCCTGTGGGACGCCGATTTTAATCATTTGTTTCTTAGATGCAACCTCATCTATTGTTGCTATTTTATGACTCCTATTAACCCTATTTGTAACAGGCTCCTGGCTACCCCTATTTGTAACAGGGGGGGGGGGGCGGATTCCGCCCCCCCCCCCCCCCCCGGAGATCTCGAGATCTACCCATCCGATTTTCACATATGAAACGGTGCTTGGTTCCCCTGAACACGATCTACATTTCTAAATAATAAAATATTCTAAATTTTTGATAGGGGGGCAACAGAGGGGCAAAAACCACCAATTTTAGTGATATTTGTGATCCAACACAGCTGTCATGTTTATCAACCGATTTTAACACAAATAATGGGAATCGATAGAGATTGAATTGGAAATTGATATATAGCGGTGACTTTTGAAAATTCAAAAATCATAGGCGTGTGCAGGTCACTCAATATGGGGGTGAAGTAAATGCGTAATAAAACCATTTTTTGATATTGTTTTTTTTTAATAAATGAAATAGTATGTTATTGTGACATTAGACAAAACAGTTATAAATCATATTTTTTGCCATAGGCGGTACCAGTTTAGTGAAAAAGGGAGATCAAATTGGGAAAAATATTAACCGCAGGCAAGTTGCTACCCAGCACTATAAATAAGTAACTGATCGTAGATAGTTCATTTTTGCATGTTGTACTTCATCATAGGCGTATCCAGGATCCAAACTGGGTAGGCGCAAGACCTTTTGATAAGTATATTATCCGCTATTATGATACTAACTAATCAACAGTGACTATTTCACTTACAACTTCAATTCACATTGCTTACCCCCTGTTTACCCTACCTGGACTCGCCTATTATCTTATAATCGTTCGTAGAGTACCCTGTGGTGCGTGTTTCATCCGAAAACTGCAGTATGTTATGTCATTGTAGGCCCATGCCTCTTAGTTTCCTTGCAATAATATGACCCCCTTTCTTCCATTCCTGAGCGCGACTCTGCAAAAATGACTTTATTCCCTTTTCTGGCGTAATATGTGCATATATCATTGTAAGCTAACCGTCTATTGCGCCGTAATCGCTGGCATATCGTCATCACCATGCCAGTCACCCCCCTTTTCATGTGCCTGAACACGCCCCTGAAACTTGATATGTAATAAATTATACAAATAATGAAAGCAGAAACTATCTTTTACATCTTGATAACTATAAATGCCCCTTGCATTGCTCTATTGGCTTCCCGCCAAGCATTTAATACTTCCTGGAACCCCCCCCCCTCTTTTCAAGCCCCTGAAACCGCCTCTGCCATGCAATTTTTATGATAGTTCATTAACATCAACTAATTTGCACTTGTTGCAATCACCGTAAACCGATGTAACTCCTTCATACTTCAGGCAGTTAGGAAGAAACCGTTAAGATCGCATTTCCGTATTATCGCCAAATGTCGTCGCCGAACCCACCTAAAACCGTGCCTTAGAACCGCCTCTGTTCAGGTTAAGAACTCAAAATTTTGACTCCATATGGGAAAATCTGTTTTGGGAAAAGTCCCAAAATTGTATGGGCCTGCTCCAAGCCGTTCTGGAGATATCTACGAAAAACATAGGGGGGCGGAAGCCGCCCCCCCCCCCCTTGTTACAAATAGGGTTAATAGACGACTATTGTGTTGTAGAAACCCCTCGTACCACAATGCGTGTATTTTTTCAAGAGAATTGCAAAGCAAATTGTATCCAAAGCTTTCTGTAAATCAAGGTATAAGGAGCATGTTATTTCGTTATTTTGTAGAGATTTTGTAAACTTCATCGTACTTTTGCACAATCGGCATTTACGTACTGTGTTGTTCCCTGAATCCGAATTGAAGAAGATTCAGGATAATATTTTAATTAACCCGCGCCCCACTGGAGGTGGCAGAATCTGCTCCCCCCCCCCCCCCCTCCCACCGTTCCCGGATTTTCTCAATAAGTTGAAAACAAGGATAGATATCGACGTCAATCCTTCAGTACCTTATGCTGCATAAATTATATGTCTTATCACAACATTTAAATGAAAATAGTGGGGTGCTTTGGGAGATAATGACGTTTTAATCAGGTCATGTCATGTAATTTTTGGTGGAAAAACAATAAATGTTTGAAAAATCGTAGAAATTTATGTTTTGAAGAAAATTTAAACTTAAAAATGTTAAAAGAAATGAAATTACATAATATTAGAAATAGCTATCTCGGTTTTCGAAATTTTGTGTTTTTGACTTCCAAAAATACAAAAATACATTTGTTTCGTTGTCAAAACTTATTTGTCGTTGTTTTACAACATACAACATACTGTACTGTTTTAATGATGTGCCCCCCTGGCTACGAGGGCCCCTCTGATCCCATTTGCCCCCCCCCCCTAGGCGAAAACCTCCCTACGCCCCTGCATATATCTTAAGGTTTTTGAAGTCCTCAAAAGCTTATATTTGTTTAACGAATTGTGTCTATGTTTCGGAACTTAATATAACCAAAAATACAAAAATAAGAGATAGTTGATTGACAGGCAGGTCTGTGGTGATTTAATCGACATCTCAAAATTGAATTGAGAGCGTCCAGGCTGAAATCCCCACTGTGAAATGCGGCCAGGCCTGAAATGCCACTGTCGGATCCAAAACGGTCAAAAGTTGGTTTTGGGTGCAGATAACACAAAGTTTTACACAATGAAAAAAAAAATCATCGCATTTCACTAATGTGTACATTAATAACTGAGTTAAAGCAAACTTTCCCTTATACAAGGTGTTAACATTGCATTTCATATCAGTAAATGCGTAAGTTTCGATCGAATTTCAATCGTTTTTGGGCATGGCCCCGATGCCGCCCCCCCCCCCCCCCCTTCAATGGCCCCGACTCTGGCTATGGGCCTCGACTGGTCTTAACAGATCCCGTGCTGGTCTGAGAAGGATCGTGCCATGCCTGATGTGACTTTGCGTATTGCCCTACTAACCTGTTTTTCTTCTATAAAATTATACCTTTCGGCCGGTCTCACTCGAGATGTTATGGGAAGCAAAATCGTATGTTTACCTCCCCAATTGCAACTTGAGTGGGGGACAGCGGCTCCCCTGCTACCGCTTCCACCGCTTCCACCGCCCCTGGGTTCGATCCACCACACCTAGCAACCTGAACCCAAAAGACCCGAAACCCAAAACTATGAACTACATGGATTTCTCCGGCTCTGGATCCAGTTATTTAATACACGTGATACGGTGGGTCTATTTTGTCTCCCCTCTCTACTTGCAGTATTTCGTTGACTAGGTACGGCCAGTATCGTTACCAAACTTGCAGTACCCCTCTCAGACCAACCGAGGGCCCTCTCGGGTCGCCGGAGGGCCCTCTTGTGCCGGTGGGGGACCCTCCCGGGCCGCTGTAGGGCCTTCTGAAGTATGAAAGAGGACCTCCAGATCGGCCTTGGGCCCTCGCAGGTCCAACAGAAGCCTTTTCAGACCGACCTGAGGGCCCTCTCAAACGGACCAAGGGACCTATCAGACCGACATAAGGCGCTTTCAGATTTGGAAAATACCGTCTCGGATCAGCCGCAGGCTCTCAGACTAGCTAAGGCCCTCCTAGACTGGCCCAGGGCCTCTCAAACCGGCCTATGCAACTCTCAGACGGTCTATAAAATGTCCTCTTACACAAGCCGAGTGCCTTCTTAGGTCGGTCGAGTTCTCTTGTGACCTGTCTGGAACCTGTTTGACCAAGCTCTCAGGTAGGTCTGTGAAATGCCTTCTCAGACCGGCCGAGGACATATGACCGGTCATTGAGGGCATAGGACCCAGGGCACTGTGAAAGCCTGACCGAGGCCTCTTTCGGACCAGTTGAAATACCTTATCGAGACCCGCCGATGGCTTCCTTAGGCCTCTGATTGGCTAACCGCGGTAAGGGCCAACAGTTTCAAAAAGTCGGACGCCTAGGATATATATTTTTTTATAATAAATGTAGTCAGAATTTGTTGAATGGATGGATTTCCGAGGTCAGGTCCCGCGCTAAGCATACAGCTTGTTGCGCAAGCACTGACCCCACCACCCGATCAAGCAATTCCTGGCGTCCGGCAGAATTTAGAAGCGAAAGTTTTACGTGCCCGCCATACCTGGACACGGTCCGACCCGCCCTCTGACGTCACCTGACCTTGAGTACGACCGCTGCCACTGGCCACAGGCCATCCCAGTCAGGGGCAAATAGCGAGCGCCGAAGCGACTCGAGCCCGGGCTGCCACTACCGGGTGAGGTCAGAAGCCCAGCGCTCTCCCAACTGAGCTACAGGGGCGGAGCTACAGGGGGAGATTGCTCCCCCTCCCCTTGCAACTAGAATCCGCCGCCAATGGTCGAACCGAATGTCGAAAAATGCCAGCTATCAGTCCAGCATCACAAATCACTGCCCAGCGCCCCCTACCAAACATGCCGCGTAACTGTCAGGGGATGTGATGAATGATATCGTGGAATTGCTTATATTGTCAGAACACCAGTCAGAATAGGCACTTTCCGCACTAAAACTGAAGTGCTATTTCTTAACAAATTACCATCGAGTCATATTCACTTAGTTAACCGTTCCTTTCCTTCAGATCTGCGCCAATGGAAGTTTTTCTTTCTTTCGCCGATTCGAGTACGTCGTTTTTATACATACACGATGACAATTACCTGCCCCCCCCCCCCCCCCCCCAGTGACCCTATTTCAGCTCGACTGGGGGAGGCGGCTTCACTGGGGAACTGCTCCCCCTCCCCCCCCCACCCCACCCCAGTTAACATGTTAGAGAAGGCCCTGGCAGGTCAGGTACCACCTGTATATGCGGGGTACTCGTTTCTTTCCTCTCAGTCTGAGTGCTTCTCTCTCCCGCAGGCACGTCACACTACCTGAGTGTGGAGACGCGCCAGGAGCTCATTCGGATCGAGTCAGCGTGGCTGCGTTGTGTGCATCAGGCTGTGGCACGTCTGGGGGTGAGTACCACGTACCACGTGCCACGTGAGTACCACGTGACACGTACCACGTGGTACTCACGTACTCACGTACCACGCGAGTATCACGTGCCATACCACGTGAGTACCACGTGCCATTGACGGGCACCCGTGAGTACCACGTGCCATTGACGGGCACCCGTGAGTACCACGTGCCATTGACGGGCACCCGTGAGTACCACGTGTCATACATGGGCACCGGTGAGTTCCACGTGCCATTGACGGGCACCCGTCAGTACCACGTGTCATTGACGGGCACCCGTGAGTACCACGTGCCATTGACGGGCACCCGTGAGTACCACGTGCCATTGACGGGCACCCGTGAGTATCACGTGCCATTGACGGGCACCCGTGAGTACCACGTGCCATTGACGGGCACCCGTGAGTACAACGTGCCATACACGGGCACCCTGAATACCACGTACCATTGACGGGCACCCGTGACTACCACGTGCCATTGACGGGCACCCGTGAGTACCACGTGCCATTGGCGGGCACCCGTGAGTACCACGTGCAATTGACGGGCACCCGTGAGTACCACGTGCCATTAACGGGCACCCGTGAGTACCACGTGCCATCCACGGGCACCCATGAGTACCACGTGCCATTGACGGGCACCCGTGAGTACCACGTGCCATCTTCGGGCACCCGTGAGTACCACGTGCCATTGACGGGCACCCGTGAGTACCACGTGCCATTGACGGCCACCCGTGAGTACCACGTGCCATTGGCGGGCACCCGTGAGTACCACGTACCGTTGACGGGCACCCGTCAGTACCACGTGCCATTGACGGGCACCCGTGAGTACCACGTGCCATTGACGGGCACCTGTGAGTACCACGTGCCATCCATGGGCACCCGTGAGTACCACGTGACATGGACGTTAACCCGTGAGTACCACGTGCCATCTTCGGGCATCCGTGAGTACTACGTGCCATTGACGGGCACCTGTGAGTACCACGTGCCATCCACGGGCACCCGTGAGTACCACGTGCCATTTACGGGCACCCGTGAGTACCACGTGCCATTTACGGGCACCCGTGAGTACCACGTGCCATCCACGGGCACCCGTGAGTACCACGTGCCGTTGACGGGCACCCGTGAGTACCACGTGCCATTGACGGGCACCCGTGATTACCACGTGCCATCCACGGGCACCCGTGAGTACCACGTGCCATCCACGGGCACCCGTGAGTACCACGTGCCATTTACGGGCACCCGTGAGTACCACGTGCCATCCACGGGCACCCGTGAGTACCACGTGCCGTTGACGGGCACCCGTGATTACCACGTGCCATTGACGGGCACCCGTGAGTACCACGTGCCATCCACGGGCACCCGTGAGTACCACGTGCCGTTGACTGGCACCCGTGAGTACCACGTGCCATTGACGGGCACCCGTGAGTACCACGTGCCATACACGGGCACCCGTGTGTACCACGTGCCGTTGACGGGCACCCGTGAGTACCACGTGCCATTTACGGGCACCCGTGAGAACCACGTACCATCCACGGGCACCCGTGAGTACCACGTGCCATCCACGGGCACCCGTGAGTACCACGTGCCGTTGACGGGCACCCGTGAGTAACACGTGCCATTGACGGACACCCGTGAGTAGCACGTGCCATCCACGAGCACCCGTGAGTGCCACGTGCCATTGACAGGCACCCGTGAGTGCCACGTCCCATAGAGAGGCACCCATGAGTACCGTGTACTGTTGAGAATACTCGTGAGGGCTAGGTTTGCCATCGAGAGGCACCCCTGAATGCCACGTGTCGTGGCATCAAGATGCACTCGTGAATGCGGAGTGCCATTGAGGGGTACTCGTGATTTCCAAGTGCCATTGAGAGACACCTGTGAGCAGACATGTGCGCGGATCTCGCAAATGGATCCGGGATATGATCCCTAGGATATGGATCCCAGATCCACTGTGGTCATGGTTCCACCTTCACAATTTGTTGAGGGATCCACTGGGATCATAGATTCAACTTCAAAATTGGTCGAGGGATCCAGTGAGGTCCGAGATCTTAAGCTTCGTTTTCTTTGGGAATCTACCAAGATTCCAGAATCCAGATCCGTCATTGTTAAGATTTATATTTTCGGAGCCTATAGTTTAAGAAATCGTCAGCACTTTTCAACTTGTTGCAAGTTGAACTAGTATTCTCGTATATCTTTGTTAGATTGTGTCAGGCAATTCTATAAATATGATAAAACATTTACGTGGGACTCTGCCCAAATTTTATCGAGTGCTCCATTGTGATCCAAAATACATTGCTAGGTACATTTTGTCGTCAGATTGCCAGGGTCAGAGTCACATCCCATGACCTGCCCTCTGGCCGCTGATTGGCTAGTCGGGGACGGGTCACGTGCTGTGCTCGCCCGCCGGCTATGCAGAACGTGACCCGTCTCCGACCGGCCAATCAAAGGCCAGGGGATATGACCCGTCCCTGACCCTTACACAAATCTGTTGGGATCATAGATCCGTCATCTGAATTTGTGTAGAAATCTTCTTGGATCATGTATCCGAACCTGGGATTCATACACATGTCCGCCCGTGAGTGCCGCTAGCCATCGACAGGCACCCGGCGGACAGATTTGTGAGTTATTTCGGCTGGAATTCAGTGATGGTGTTGTTTCAGCTGGAGTGGGAGTGTCTCGTCAGCTGGAGCGGGTATCCCGGAATGTCTCGTTTGGCATTGTTTCAGTTGCAGTAGGCGTCTTGAGAAGTCCTCCAAAGTCACTCAACGTTTCCGAAAGAAAATAAGGGCGATTTTGCAGGGTTGGGTTCTTTGTTATGATTATGTTGTGTGCACTGTGCATGCACACTTTTTACACACCGAATGTATTCACAAATATTCGTTCCCTCCCCGCCAAAAAAAAGTTATGTATGGGTTTCTGAGCTATTACGCACTAAATGTTAGCGAGACATCACAGCTTAGCGATCTTCTATGGTAAGTCTATGGTTGTCATAAACGAAGACCAAATTGTATGGTTATCATTATTGAATCCATGAAAAGGCAAAAGGCGGCAAGTTGGTCTGTGATCGAGGTTCGATTCTGACCGGCCTCTAGTATAATCCATGGTCTGGCCGCCATCATACCTTTGTACAGTGTGAGCGTTCCCGACGGCATGACGTGTGTCCCGCGTTATCGCACTGATGTAAAACCCAACAGCAACGATAACAACATCATGCAAAGGCTAGTAACGCCACATTTGAGTGGCAATACAAAACATTCATCCTAGTTCCGTCCTGAGCCGAATGAGCTTATCTTTAATTTGGAATTCCAACGCCAACTGGCGTTCGAAACACGG
The DNA here is from genome assembly GCA_036785665.1 of Chirona hameri. Lineage (NCBI taxonomy): Eukaryota > Metazoa > Arthropoda > Thecostraca > Balanomorpha > Balanidae > Chirona > Chirona hameri. The sequence goes on from JAXIVJ010009311.1 coordinate 44,653, forward strand.
TCCCAGCCTGCGGGCGTCGCAGGCGGCGTCGCATGAACAGCGCACGGCGTCGGTGTCCGGCGAGCGCCGAGTGAGCCGGAGCCGGCTGGAAACACGGTCCCAGCCTGCGGGCGTCGCAGGCGGCGTCGCATGAGCAGCGCACGGCGTCCGTGTCCGGCGAGCGCCGAGTGAGCCGGAGCCGGCTGTTCTTCTCTGGAGCGTTTGCCCGCGACTGTTGCCGGCTGACATGGATCGGAATATGTCTGCAGCCCCGCGTGACTTGACTGTTCATTGTGTCAGGTGCTGAGCCCCGCAGCGGCCCGCGCTGCTGGCTGCCGACTGCGGACGGATAAACGACTGGGGAGATGGCGTGCATGCCGCCCTGGAATAGCATCTGACGGATGGTTTACGCTGTATGGGTTGCGACGTTGGATGGACATTACGCAATGATACACATGGACGTCATACGTCATGATGTCAACAAGGACATGGAACGGATTTGTTTGTGTGCGTTGTCCGATAAAGCATAACCATATGATGTTTTATTGTTGTTAGATTGCGGGCCCGTCGGACAGCTACTAGTGGGTGGCTCACCGCCCTGATGTTTGAACTCTGGCAAAACGTTGAACAAATAATCCTTACTAGTGCACTACCTTTAACTTATTCGTGAGACGTTGCGTTTTGTTTGTGTATTTATTTATACGTTTATTTGGCATGAACCCCGACGGGATTAACCATTTATGAGCGAAGTCACACAGATAAAACCACGCGTCAGAGGTGCTAAAAATGCTTTGAGTGGCCCCGACCAAAAATGGCACAGAAAAAATTATCCCAGCTGAGCTGGGGTCATTTTTGTAGCGCATGGAGTCTGTCACTAGCGCCACCTACCGCCGCCGCAGGTTACGACATTGTTAATTAGAGCCCTTCATGGGACACATTTTCAGCCCCCATCCCGTTCCAGCCCATTCAGCCAGACCCAAACCCGTTCCAATCCAAATTCATAATTGATGGGGCTCCCATTCCCACCCATTCCCACCCATTTCAGCACATTTCACTTTTTGTGGTGCTAAAAAATGATATGGTCTGTCCCAAACCCGTTCCAGCCCGTTACATTTCCCAAAATTGCCCCATTTCCATCCCGTTCCATGGGTTCCATGGGAATTCCCAGTCCATGAAGGGCTCTACTGCTAATATTGGGAATATTCAACCAAAAACCACATGTACTTGACTTTATCAATTCCCAATTACTTTCTGCATCAGAATATGATATTACCTATGCCAATGCTTACCTATATTTTCATCCAACTGTTCATGTCATTACATCCATAAATCAGAATTAGGGTTTCAATAATCCAATACATTTTAAATTAAGGAGTGAGAAATTCACAGTAAAACTCAGAAAAAATAGTGAACAAAGGGTTTCATGTACACAGGGTGTTGTAGGACACCGTCTGGGAAAAAAAAAATTGTCACATTCATACAGACTCAATATTTTTGCCAAGCCAATCCACACATAAGGGAAAAAAATCAAAGTATACCTATTACTTGGTAGCACTCCATTATCAACAGAAAATAAGCAATACCCTGGACAGGGACGTGGGAACCGTGGGGGCAGTGGGGTCAACTCGCCCCCCCCCCGTGGGGGAGAACCGTGGGGGAGTACGCTCCTCGATCGATCACGATCACTCCCCTCGATCAATCACGTACGATCACGATCACTCGACTCTGTATAATAGCATTTGCCATTGACGGGGGGGGCGTTCAACGTTCTTGTGGGGGGGGGGGGGCGTTCTTGATGAATTTTCGTAATAGCTAAAAAAACTAATAGAGCTATCAACGTGAAACTTCGGGTACCTTATTCTACATCGATTTGACGTCTTCTGTGAGAAAAAAAAAATCGTAGAAAAATTTCGAGTTATATCGAAATTAGTGACGTCACTATACTCGAGTTCGACACAAAAATCAGCTAAAATTTTTCCAGGCCGTAGAAATGCCATATTTAAAGCAAAATGCAATCGAAAAACGCCAAAAGATAGTATATTGTAAGGGCTACAAACTGGCGATCTCGGAATTGGGGAAATTTTGTTTTTACCCAAAAAAATGGGGGGGAGAATGCCCACAAAATCAAATTGTTCAAAGATATTCAAAAAGACTGAATATATGTCAGAGAACCACATATGGCAAACTACCATACCATATTACAGAATGATATCACTATTTTTAACTGACTTATGACATCTAAAGTATGGGTAACTCATGACGTCACATTTACAAAATGCGTTTGTTGGCCTTTATTGATACGATACAGCCAAATAAATTGCACCACTGTATCTCTAATACAAAAGCGGTCTAGAAACATGTCTTGTTTATTTATATTTATCAATTCACATTTTTGACCATCAGTGACATGAACTTGACCTGAACTTGACATTAACTTCACGTAAATGAAGTCAGGTGGTAAAATGACAATCGCTATCGAATTCTACGTGGAGAATAACTCATAAAACATGTGGTGCATGACTTCCGTACATATTTTAAGCATAGTGACCTTTTGTGACCTGACCCTGACCTTGACCGTGGCCAATTATCTCACTTTAGCTCATGGGGATGTGTAGTATACCTTTGACAACACTTTGGGTGATCGTGGTCGTAATCAAAGGCTTTGGATGGAAAGTATGGCCCATAAACTCAAATACGTCGTTTTTGACATTTGACCTGACCGTGACCTGAAATTTAACCTCACTTTGACATTTATAAGTATGCTTTAGATTCTTCTCATTGAGAGCTTTCTATTGCCGCCTTGCGCGTCACGCTGCGAGCATCGGTTCGGAAGATAACCAGGAGGGGGGGGGGGGTAACACCCCCTCTGGTTTGGGCATAAACTACCCACACGGTGTGAAATTGTGTTACCACGGATCATCTCAGGTCAGGTCACCAGGTCAAGTCAAGTGACCCCACCTCTAAAATGTGTGCGGTCGTGCCACAGCTAAAGTGATTGACCAAACTGTTTGAAACTTACAGGATGTCATCAGGTGATGAGCAGGTACCTACAATTCGTTTATCTCGATTTTGTATTTATTTCGGTGACCTAAGGTTAGGTCGACTTCGTGACCTCCCCATTATATGTCAATGGGAAAAATTCAAACACGTATAAATCTATAGGAAATGGCTAAATTTGACCAATTTTCACCAGATCCACCACTCTTGTGCCAAATGCAAAGCCCTTTGTAACATTTCCGTTCTTGAACCTCTACGAGGTCAACTCGGGTGACCCCCCAGGTCACGTAGGGGTTTTCTTCAATAACTTTTTACCAAATCAAGGTAGAGCAATGGGGATTTTCACCATTGTATTCGGCTTGTCGAGACGAATCACTTGATGTAAGAGTTGACACTGACCTCAGGTCAGGCCAGTTTTTGTATATGGCCTAACTAGGTCACCCAATATATCATTCGATGTGTCGCGACGAGAAAAAGACGATTGTGAAATCTGTTTTACTCGATCGTGCGTATGTCAAAAATTATTTCTTAAAAAACAATTCGGGAATTATTAGAATGTTTCAAATTAAATGGCTTCTGCTGACCTTACTACTATTGACCTTAGGTCAATTCTGATGGAACCTTAGCGACACCAGAAAAATCAATTTTCTTTCGGACGCTTTTTTTCGCGCGCCGCTAGCTTTTTTTGGTTATCGAGATATAGGCGGTTTTATCGAGGACACTCCTATACATATAGCCGGAATTTGACCTTTGGTGACCTCTGGTGACCTCAATGTTGATCTGATCTAAAAATGATCTAAGTACTTTCGATAGAGCTTGTCTCGACCTATTACCATCGTTTTCCGCTTGTCGCTGCGTTCCGCTGTCGCGTCGCTGCGCTTGTCGCTGCGTTGCGTGGTTTTTGAGATCTTAGGGGGGGGGGGGCGGAAATCACCCCCACCCGGCAATTCGTGGTTGGCGTGAACCCCCGGCAGTGCGCGTGTTAATGGACCTTAATTCGGCAACAGTTAACTAACAAACCAAATAACTAGCTAAATAACTAACTTATATATAAGCCCTTTTATGTGAGAAATGTGTGTTCTAAATGCATTGGTTTGCCAGCTCACTTAGTTGAGTACGACCGTATAACGATGAATTAATAAACAAATGCACCTGAAACATTGACCATAATACCGTAAAACACGGCATAGCATAACTCGGTTGAAGCCAAGTATGGTACTCGCACGAAATGTATGCTAAATGCATGATTTTGCCATGGTCAACTTGGTGCGAACCCGGCACATCACCTCGCCAGCTACCTCAGGTTCGGGAGTCAGTCAAGCCCGCCGGTTCTAGATTTAGGCACGGTGAAAGCTCCAGTACCGCTTCTCCGGCTTTGTGTGACCCTAGTACCAGTGTCGCTCATTCTTCATGTTTACAAGATTTTCTCTATTTTGTTTTGCTTGTTAGGCGACCCATTTCCTTATTTGACATTTATGCCTATTCTTAAATATGACATATTATTGGCAATATGCATTATTTGGTATGGAAAAGAGAGCCACACGTTGCTTCTCTTCAGTCTTAATTTTTGTCGTAGTATTGCCAAAAAGTTCGCCCCCCCCCCCAACTTTAAAGTAATTCCCACGCCCCTGACCATGGACTGACACAATATCAATGAAATTAACTGTGGTTTTACCAGTTCCCACACCACTCAAATAAAATAGTAAAAAAGCGCACTAATAATGCATAAGCTTATGGTATATGTTAAAAACAGATAATGCAAAGTGTAAACGTTTAATAGCTGACTGTGTGTTACTCATAAAGACATCAAGACATAAAAGAAAATTGCAACAAAGAGCCTCTTGGGCCCATCCGAGGTTGCGCCCCCCTCCACCAGTCTCGCCCCTTCAAATCGCCTTACTCTACTTGCATAGAAGAAGCCTAATCCCACAAGGATTTATGAACTAATCCCTTCTCTGAAGTATTTATCCAATCTAATTGTGAAGGAAGCAAGTGTCACTGCAACAGCGACATCCCTTGTAGCTTATTCCAATGTACATGTCCATGCAAGCAAATCAGGGTTTGTCTGGCACCCATATCAATCCATGATCCATATAGGTAACAATTTAATGTGTAACAATTCAGTGAAACGCAACGCATATTATGAAGGAAATGGCCAAAGCAAGAACAGATAGGTCATAGGTATTAAAATGGTCAATTTTCTAGGCATTATTTTGTAAGTGCATTACTACTTTATTCTCATATGATAATTTATATTTTCCAACATTTTGAGATCAATATTAAAGTAAGAGAACATTGGGTCATCTGCATTAATTCCAAACTCCGAAAATACTGAAGTGCCAAAATGTTGTATGTTGAAGTTGTAGTGTTTCAACGTTGACTCTACAACAGACGCTTGGTTTGAGCCTAGCAGCTTCACACCCTAACCCACCAAACATCAACAATTATGATTGTACTGATATACCTCACTACAGGAGATAAACCACAGACAAGTAGCCAACCTCCAAACGCTGAAGGTTTGTGAATCCCTCAAAAGATAAAACATCAAAGAGTATCTTATAAAAATCCAACACAGAATCTGTAACACAAACTTGAACTTATGTCTTCAAACATGCAACACCACTCCCCCCGCCCCAAAAAAAAACAAGAGAACAACAGATTCCAGAAAGGAAGAGTGCCATGTTTTTCTCACCTTACAACAGCAACTTCCCCTCCACCTGATCAGAATGGTATCAATATTGACTGGCGTTGTAACCAGCCCAAAACCTGCCTCAGGGTCGTGCCAAGCTGTGTTAGCGATGAGAGGAGCCAAGCTATTAGCTAATACTCTTTTATCGTCACACAACTGAGAACCACGCAAGCACAAGCTCTGTCCCAATCATGGGACTTGACGTTTTTTTTAAAGTTTAAAACGAGATACAGAAAGCCGGCTCAATCAACTCCAAGAGAGACCCTCGGAGATCAGCAAATGCAGGGGGTTGTCATCCCTGCAGCCGCCATAGGCTCAATTTGTTTTTTGCCATGCAAAAAAGAACCACTTATGTCAATTGCCCGAAAACCGAAAACGGTAACATACGTGGTTCTTCCTAGTGCGTGACGTTATCTATTTGGAAAATTTTGGCGCACCGACATTTGTGGCGCGGCTAGCCTATTAACATTAGCGAATGTAAGATAAGAGCTCCTTCGCTGTCAAAATAGGAGTGACTTAGGAGCAAAATGTTATTCAGATAAGTTAGAGAGCTTCAATCGGTCTTTCCTTCAGGGCATGTTGTCTGTAATTCAGCTCGGTAGAATTATCTATATAGTCTTCCAAAAATTGCGAGTTATTATTGATTTGTATAGGGGTTAAATATAAATATAAATATTGATATAAATATAAATATTGTATAGGGGATTCTCCGTCCCGATGACGTCACCACCCCTAAGTCGGATTCGGTAAAATAGCCGGATGACTACCTTCGTATAGGGTCTTCCCCCATGCGCCATAAACGACGCAATTGCGCTGGATGCACGGTATAACTGGAATGTGAATGTTCATGCTGAATTAACCGGATTTTCTACTATTTATAGTAGAACTCTCAAAGTCCCAGAACAATGAGATCGACTGTCCTGACAGTCGATCTCAGACTCACTTCCATTGAAAATACACAAGCACCCGACCCCCCCCCCCCCCCCCCCCCCCCCCGGGGATCAATTGTCTAACTAGATAACTGGTATATATTTTTTTCGTCGGCAATATGGGTGAAACTAAATGATTGAGAATAAAGAGCTGAAACACAACTGCTAATTTTAAAAATGTAAATGTATATACATGCTGACGTGATGAATATGATGATTAAGTGAATATTACATCTAAAGTGGTTTTGACGATCAGTATTGCTAAGGACATGATCGCTTAGTAA
>JAXIVJ010009312.1:0-51528 GCA_036785665.1 Chirona hameri
CACTTATTAAGCCAATTGTATATAGGTATGTTTGGGGGGGGGGGGATTGCCAAAAGTCTCACACAATTTTGAAGTCATTCGGATTTCGCTTGCATTGATAGCTTGAATTAAAAGCAAACTTCCCTTAGTTGCTTAGATTTGCTTCTATATCAGGAAATGTGTCAATTTTGCGCCGATTTCAGGCGGTTGGGGCGGGGGGGGGGGCAATTGCCCATTTTGCCCAACCGTAGATTCCGCCACTGTTTATATAAAACATATTCAACTGTCTCTTGCAAACGCTAATGTGATCAGTGAACAGTGGACTTCTTCTGGAACAAACATTATCAGTTGTCTGCAGCTGGTGAGTCGAAAAATGGTAGGGAAAATGTTTGTTTATGTCAAGCTGCAGTTACGAGTGGATGAAAGCTGAACAAATATGGATATTGGGAGCAACACTGATGAAGGGCCAATGTAAGATACAGTTGAAGCTATGAGCGAGGCCACGAAGACAAGTGTCGTTCATGGACCTGTGTGTTGAATGAGATCATCATTGAGTTTTCACCGAAGTAAAGCAAATTGTGGAATTGTCAAGGCACTTGTTCCAGGCGCGTAGCTTCTCCAGACAACTGGGGGGTGGGGGGTGGGGAGGGGGGCCTGAGCTGGCAAAACAAAATCGCTTAAAGTACCATCAAAATCCACAAAATTCAGATTTCTCCTCCGGATTTTGACGCCACTTCCTCGTCAAAGTTGGGAGGGGCTGAGGCCCCCAACTGAATAGGAACCTTACACCCCTGACTTGTTCTGACATATGTGCTGACTGCTGATCAATTAATGGCGTCAGTGTCTGAGTTTTGTGTATTTTGTTGGCGCGGCTGAACACCTATCAATTTGTTTTCAGTGAACTTCCTGTTAGATCAGCAGGTGCTGCCATCTGCTGATCATGACGTGTCCACCATCTTAGCTTCTCATCTGTTTTTATGTGCTGCCATCTATACAATGGGACTTGTTTCACACTAACCCACAATTCGATCAGTAAATAACGCATGATTCATGCCATAGCCCCATATGAGTCCGTAATGGATTTGATTCATATTTCATACATTGCATCATGCAGTGGCGTACCGAGTATCAGGTCATGCAGGTCATGACCTGGTCCTTTGGACCCGAGGGCGCCCATGCAAAGCTGGCGCCCTCCGATCAATCACGATGCCCCCTCTGGCCAGTGACGGCGCCACTCCGGCCAGTGAGGACGCCCCCCGGCCAGTAACGGCATTTTTGCGGCCAGTGACGGCGCCCTCGGCCAGTGAGGGCGTCCCCTGCCATAGACGGCGCCTATCCGGCCCGTGACAGCGCTCCTCCGGCCAGCGACGGGCGCCCCTCCAACTAGTGACTGCCCCTCTTCGGCGAGTGACGGCGCCCCTCCCGCCCAGTGACTCTCCTTCCTCACAGGTGCGGAAGGAGAGCCCCCCCCCCCCCCCCTGCAAAATTTCGCCAATATTGGTGGCGCCCCTGTCGATTCGGGTGGCACCACCCGCAAGGCACAGGACCTGGTCCTTTCTGAAATTCTGCGCACCGCCACTGCATCATATCTAACTACAGTCCTTACAATCCGACTAACCCAGTAACAGCAGTCCAGCATGTATTTGCCAACGCCCTCTATCCGGTTAAACGCCTTAGCACGTTGTCAAAAGCCACTCCCAAGAATGCATGGGATCTTACAGTCCCGTGACTATCACATAACCTAGCAGCCTCAGTACTATGCTCAGAGCTCAGGCTATTGCACTTGCATACCAAAAACAGTAAGCTCGGCTAATAGCTTGTTCCTATAAAGCATGACTCCTCAGCTGGCCAGTGAAATTATAACGCCAATCTCATCTTCCCGAAATCTCCCGCCCAGAAGCCGAACCCTCCCCTGATTCCTTGATAGAAAACGTCGCTCTGAGTTATAAGGTATTGGTCACAATCTCACCTACGGTGGCCAAAGTCGAGCCATAGCCATTCCTGCGTTAATATTCATGTTTATTTGACAGGGGGTGGTAAACATAGACTATGGTTCGCCGACCCAAATCGAAAGTTGGAAAAATGGTTCTCCAGCAACACTAATGCAAATATCGCTCGTTTTGAAAAAAAAATATACTTGTGAAATATTGATCATACATGACAAAATAAAGTTGCAGAAACTCTGATAAGCTACTCTGTAGCTGATGCAAGATTAAAGACATGTAAAGTTTTTGAGGCCCCTATAGAAGAAGAGAGTATAGAACAGGTTTAAGCAATATTGTCATTAAATGTGATTTGTTTTCATTTATGACAGACAGCACAAGTGTACCAGTAATACCAAAGATATGACGTCACCAAAAAACGATACCTAAAGAGAGAGTAAAAAAGAAGTGCAACAAAGAGTCTCTTGGGCCCATCCGAGGTTACCTCCCACCCACACCAGTCCTCCGCCCCTTCAAATCACCTTACTCTACCTGCATACAAGAAGGGCTAATCCCACGAGTATTTACGAACTTCTCTGTAAAGTATTTTATATAATCTAATTTTGAGGAAGCAAGTGTCACTGCATCAGCGACATCCCCTGGTAGCATATTCCAATGTCCTACAACCCTTCTACTGAACAATTACTGTCATAGCCTAGTCCTACTTTGTTTCATAATGAGTTTATGCTGATGGACCTCTACCTCGATTTTCCCTGTTGAACTCAAACATTCCCTTTAAATATCAGAATGCTGACCATTTACAAATTTGAAGACTTCAATTAGATCTCCTTTTAGCCTTCTATATATAAGTGAAAAGATACCCAATTTCTTTAATCTATCTTCATAAGGTAAACTACCAAGACAATTAACCATTTTTGTTGCCCTTTTTGAACTCTTCTAACATCCGCAATCTTTCTCATATGTTGGAGACCAGGCTGGTACACATACTCCAAATGTGGTATAACGTATGCACAATACAGTTTTGTTATTACCTTTTAATTGTTGTAAGTGTACATAATCATCACATAACCAATCATAACCATAACTAATAACCAATCATACGATACATAATCAAACTTGACCTAACATTTACAGCAATTAAGGTCGCATGGACCCATGTTTAGAACGTGCCGCTCACATTCGCTCGCTGCGCTGCAGAACCTACCAGGGGCTGTCGCGCCCCTGGACCCCCCAGACCATCTCATAGACAGTATGGGTGGAGCTTTTCAGAGCAAGTTGGTGGGGCAAAATATCATATTGGATGGTTGCTTTGCATGGCTGAGGTGAAAAATTGAACAGTTTAACACTAGGAAACATTCAAATCTGAAAAAGTTGGTGGGGCAGAACATAAAAATGGTGGGGCCAAAATCAAAGTTGATGGGGCAGTCGCCGCACCAACTTGGGAGGGGGGGGGGGAATACTGAACCGAACATCAAATACAAACAGTTTTAATTTAATCAGACTTTTTACAGGTAGGGTAGACAAAATTAACACTAGCCACATCCTAATGCCATACTTTGCATGCGATTGGTGATGAAGTCGATACTGACACACTACATCACCAATAACATGAAAAGTATGTTGTTAGAGTGTGTCCGGGGTTACAGTTGTTAACCCAGTTTCTCCCTTCAAACTGACAATCCTTTGCCTGGGATGACTTTCAGACACCAACTTTCAAACACCAACACACCACCAATAACATCAAATAACAAGGTAGGGAATTACTGAACCAAAGGTCAAATACAAGCAGTTTTTAATTTAAAGAGACTGTCCCACCTTTGTGAAAGTTGTCGAATCACACTTAATTGTATGTCTACGTGTCAGGCGAGGTCAGCTGAACATGTTCGTGAACTTTTTTCCCGAAAAATTGCTTATCTTGGAAGATATTCAACTTTTAGTGTTAAGCGGAAAGTTGGGTTGGTGACGTCATATTATTTTTTTCATAACAGGGAAATCCTTCGTGCTGCCAAATGTATGGCAATTTTGTTGTCGACATCTATTGGAGGTGCTTCAAAGCATGGCTAAAAAAATAGCATGCGTCGCTTTCGAAAGCGACAATCGCTCCAAATCGGGGTTTTAAAATGCTGCCATCATGCCTCCATAGTTATTGGTCAACAATATAAAATATACTCTGGGTTTCTAAATTTGTTCAAAAATGTATACCATTTCTACTATGCAGCGAAGTTGACTGTTAAAACCAGCGGATCCGCGGGTTGGACGGCGGAGAGTCTCCCGTTCAAAGTCAATGAGTGGTCTTCCGCGGTTCTCCCAAACCGCTGTCGACAGAAATAGTACTTTGCAGACAACATGGTAGTTTTGTATGGTCTATAAAAACAACTATATTTGTGGTCTAATATGCTGCCAAACTGATATCACTGTTGCTATGAGGGACGCGTATTTTTTTTTTTGGTAGACTGGGACGCGTATTTTTTTGGTAGACTGCATTTTCATGTGAGAACCAATTCAGTAGAAATTTCCCTCGAATATCCCTCGATTCGATGTAAAATTCACACGCATGCAAAAATGTAGCATGTGGCTCCTCTGATGGATCATTTGTGATGAAAAAATAGCCAACCTGGCAAGAAAAAGACAATTTTTGTTCTCAGACGTCGTCCAGCATGACGGGGCATTTTACCACCCCTGTATTATGAAAAGAGGCTATGGTTGTTGAAAATATAATTAACTGTATACGCATTTTAATTTGAAAGTGCACTGACGGAATGGTGATGTTGAGTTTGCAATATTGAAAAGAAAAACATAGTTCGCAAAGAAGTGAATCTAAATAGTAATGAGGCGACTCCAATTTTACGAATGTGTGCCAATCATGAGTGGTGCAAATGTATTTTTTTTATCTAATGGGGGAAGTTTCGGGAAGCGAAATCGGACACGCTTAATCTACCGATACACACAAAAAAAACTCCATATTGGCCTGCAAGGGGGCAATATCCATTTAGCCTTAGGCGGTCGAATTCACCAGATCTAATACACAAACACAATCGGCAAACAATGCTTTGGCCGACCTCAAATGAAGATTCGGGCATTAGTCTCGACGGTGGCAGAATACATGTATACCTAAAGTAAGTCTGTCTCGCATCGTCTTGCGTTGCGTGATGGCAATATGCCCGATAAGTTTTTGTGACGAGGATTTCTGTTGGTGGTTCTATCGGCAATATCGCCGTGACTGTTCAGTGAACGGTCACAGTCGGAGTGAAGTCATTTTATTTACTAGTAATGTATTCATTAACCCGCGAGTCACTGGGGGCGGGGGGGGGGGGGGTTAGCCCCCCCCCCCCCCCCCCCCCTTAGGAATATTAGGAATATCTCAACAACTAATGCAGATATCGAAGCCAAACTTTCAGTACCTTTCCGAGCATCATTTGTACAGCTTTTGAGCAAAAAAAGAAGCAATTTTGTCAGATTTTTTATCTCGAGATATAGTGAATTTAGTGACGTCACTAAACACGATTTGGACACCAAAATCAGCTAAACTTTGCCAGGCCGTACAAATGCCGTATTTGTAAGTAAAATGCAATCTAAAAACGCTAAAAGGTAGAAAATTGCAAGGGCTACAAACCAGATATCTCGAAATTTCGAAAAGTTTGGTTGTTGACCCCAAAGAATGAAACAAAAATATTGTAAAAATGCCCACAAAATCACATTTTTCAAAGATATTAAAAAACGGAATATATGTCAGATAACTACATATGAACAACTAACATACCAAATTTCAAAATGATATCATTTTTTTTGACTAACATGGCATATAAAGTATGGGTAAATTATGACGTCATATTTTGAAATTGCGTTGTATGGCTTTTATTGACCAGATACAGACACATAAATGCCAGCACTGTATTTTTTTTTTGTAGATACAACTGATATAGAAACATGCTTTTGTAATTTCGATTTATCAATTTCAAATTTTGACCTTCAGTGACCTGAACTTGACACTAACTTCACGTAAATGAAGTCAGGTGGTAAAATCACTATCACTATCGAATTCTACGCGTAGAAGCATCCATAAAACATGTGCTGCATGACTTTCGTAGATATTTTGTGTGTAGTGACCTTTTGTGACCTGACCTTGACCTTGATCTTTTCCAACAATCTCACTTTAATTCATGTGGGATATGTATCATACCCTTGAAAAAAACTTTGGGTGATTATAGGCGCAATCGAAGGCCATGAATGGCAAGTATTGTACATAAACTCAAATACTTCGATTTTGACGTTTGACTTGACCGTGACCTGACATGTGACCTTAATTTGAAATTTTTAAGTCTGCGTTATGTTAATTTCATTGAGCGCTTTCGAATGCCGCCTTGCGCGTCCGCTGCGATCATTGGTTCGGAAGATACCGGGGGGGGGGGGGCTAAAAATGCCCCCCACCTCCCCCAGTGAGTCGTGTTACAGAATATACCCCAGTGACTGCCGTGTTAAATAAGAACACAAAACCAGAATCACGCGACCTTTTCACTAAACAAATATACGTGCGGGCTTTAAATCCTCACACCGGACACGTGGGCTCTAATGGCTTTCGCCTGGGTCCATATTTTTTGTAATGATTTATTTACTCAGAAGCGATATTTTAACATTATTTATTTTACAAATATTTTTTACATATTTTTTTATAATTCCAATTGCAGTAATTGCATTAAAAACAAATGTTTATTATAATGCTTTCAATACACTTCAATTTTTCAAACACCCTTGATTGTTTACGCCAGCAACGCAAACTGCGCCGGCGTAAACAACTCCGTTGGCACCTTGGTGAAAGGGACTCATTTACGGTGCGTAGCTTTTGATGGCGTAACTCATGCATTTCGTAAGTTACGCCAAAAGCTTTATGAAACGAGACCCAGCACTCTCATTGCAAGACACTTAAGTCCACTTTATCATGGTCGTTTTTAATTCGACAATCTACGGAACGCTTGAAGTGTGATTCGATTCCAGGGGATGTAAGACACGGGTCAATTTTAGGCGACGAGGATTGACATGGATAAGCCTCATGCTGAGGTGCCGGACCAGACCAGAGCATATTGGTGAACATCTAAAAAAGTTAACTGATAACATGTCTGTTTCAAATAAGAATTACACACTTAAAGGGAAGTGTCGACCTTGGTAGATTCGAACGAATGCTATACAATGACTAAACAGCGTACGCAGATAATTATTCTGCTATTAATTTGTCATAAAACCCGGGAACTGTGGAGATATTCATGAAATAAAACATTATACAACATGACGTCATTTTCAGATTTACGTCACAAACGCGTCACACCTCCCGATTTTATGGTGAATCGAATTAGGTAAACAGTGCTGCTTTATGTGCGCCGCTAGTTTTATAATGCACACCGTAAGATACACAACAGGTACGCCATCTAGTAGCACTTTCTTCTGTGACGTCATATGGATTCGATTTTTTGTCTGTGTCAACGAACGGAAAAACTGTTATTTTCCTCAAGTCTTTCCTGAAGAACAAATTCACTTACAAAGTAGGAACCAGAAACACTTTTTGGAAGTTTTAAACATGAAGGAAGCAGATCAATCCCGAGGCCAATTCTAACGCTACGTGACATGGCTGCCCGTCGTGGGCCATCCGTCATTCCCGGAAAACGCCTTCCGCTACCGCTACGCTGTATTTGTTTGGTGAGTTGATTTGCACTTAATATTTATTTGTTTGTTCTCGACAAGATTATCCCATTCCTGATTCAGAGTAAGTGATTTTTGTTGCATGTTGTGTTATTTGTTATGCATACTAAAAAATATATGTAAGCTTCATTTGTGACCTGCTGAGTAGTGTATACAAAGGTAGGGTATTTCACATTCCAGATTCGATACCTGCTCATTCCTAATGCGTATGAAATTGAGGCATACCAGTCATACTAGTGGCATATCATCACACATATTTTGCATGCAGTTTTGTAAAAAACAGACTTGACATGCTTCAGAATCAGGCATAATGTGATACTGACAATTTGTGGTCATTGTTACCTTTGTGCAGCCAGGCTCAGCTGAGGTGCTGGAGGAAGAGCGCTGTGCCGAGCCAGGCTTGGCAGAGGGACAGCATACTCTGGATCGGTTTCTCCTTTGCTATGGTAAACTGCAAACAGTCATGTCTCCGGCCGTAGAACAGTGAATGAATTTGGTACCAGTGTTATCAGACCAATGTTAAAACTGTGATTTAGTTCAGTTTTCTGCTTTTGGGATTGTTCAGTTGGCTAAAAACCGTTGCCTATTTTGCATTGTTGAGGTGTGCGTTGCCTCACTCCAGCGCTCGACAGGTCAACACACGAGCTTATGTATCTGGTCAACACTGCCAGTTCAGAAATTGGGTAAATCAGCGAACGCTTGTAGCACAATTATACAGCCTGTATAGTTGTAATTGTGATACGCAAATCTGTTGAGCTTGTATCATTCAGTTTAATAAATATGGTCAAATTCTGTGCTTGTTTACGTTGAGAGCCTGAAAACTGAACATGCTAATATAGTGCCATCCACAGCGCCGCACAAACACAGTTATCATGGTAAGTGTCGGTTTTATTTAATAAACATACACAGTCTCTCACAATGCGCAGGTACATGAGCTGGTCGAATAAAGCTGGCCAAACAACATATTGCACACGATAAGCACAGTACCAAAATGTGAGACAACAGCCAACATCAGGTCTGGGTCGGCCAGCAGGGGGCGCAGCAGAAGTAGGAGGCTGTTGGGCTGTCCTTTCTGAGGTAGAAGACAGGCCTGCCGCTGCACCTGATGATGGGCCTGGTTCTGTGGAGAGTTGGGCACGCGATCGTTGAAGCTGAAAAAACAACAACAAGATAAATCATGACATGATTACATTGACACGTCAATTTTGTATGCAAAGTGGGCAGAGCTTGTCAGGCACTGTGGCAGAAATTGAAACTCGGATCAGCAGTAGTGCTTTTTGGGGAATTCATGTCAGAAAGGAGCAGAAGCAGGCAATTGAGGTTCTTTATTGCCAAAGTGGGTAAACACGATAATCACAAAGGAATACAAACTTTAGTCACCTTAGTATGAAATACAATGAGCACATCCTTGAAAATGTTAAAATTAAGTCATAAATTTGCTAACTGGTTGGACAGGACAGGTATTCGCTGCCAGGACATGATCCCCTTAGTGCTTTACCATTGAGTGGTCAAATGTGGGGAGGCCAAGCAGGTGAGTTTACCTATCTGATCTGGAACACGTTACTCATCAGTCTGTGATAAAGTATTTGATTTAGAAAGGATTGTTTCTCTTTGGCTAGGCCAACAAATACTCACTTAAAAACGTTCGCCCTCGACCCACACAAGCAGCATTTCAGCGTCATCGTTCAAAAACTAATGGAACTCACCCAATCTTAAATTATTAATTCTTATACGGATTATGGCCTTGTCAATAATTACTTCCACAAATGCACAAGGAATTCGCAGCCGTTATCTACCGTGACAATAATGCATAAATTCAAGGCCGTATAAGAGAAGTATAGTCATCCGGGGATTTTAGCGCCCCAATCGCACATTAGCGTGACGTCACTGGTGCTCTGGTCCGACTCGGCTGTCGTCGCACGCGGCTCGGTGCGGTGCGAATATTTCGAACGGGATACGGATAGTTGCGCCTAAGGTACGATCTTATTTAAGATTGCGTTTACCGCGGATAATTATCCATCCCTTAATTCATGCTGAGGGGGGGGGGGGGACGGCCATACGCTGCTCCGGTCTGTGTAAGGGGCGACTGGCAAGACGGTCATACGCTGCACCGGTCTGGCGGAGGGACGAGACGGCATACGCTGCAGGTCTGACTGAGGGGTAAGACGGCTATACGCTGCCCCAGTCCGGCTGAGGGGGGGGGGGGGGGGGGGGGGGCAGCCATACACTGCCCCGGTCTGGCTGAGGGGCGAGACGGGCATACGTTGTACCGGTCCGGCTGAGGGCCGAGACGGCCACACACTGCGTCTGGCTGAGTAGCGAGACGGCCACACGCTGCGTCTGGCTGAGGGGCGAGACGGCCATACGCTGCGCCGGTCTGACTGAGGGGTGAGACGGCCATACGTTGCCCCGGTCTGGCTGAGGGGCGAGACGACCATACGCTGCACCGGTCTGACTGAGGGGCGAGACGGCCATACGCTTCCCCGGTCTGACTGAGGGGTGATACGGCTAAACGCTGCCCCGGTCCGCCTGAGGGGGGGGGGGGGGGAGGGCGGCCATACGCTGCCCCGATCTGGCTGGGGGGCGAGACGGCATACGCTGCAGGTCTGACTGAGGGGTGAGACGGCCTGGGCCATACGCTGCCCAGGTCCGGCTGAGAGGGAGGGCCATATGCTGCCCAGTGCCCCGGTCCGGCTGAGGGGTGAGACAGTCATACGCTGCCCCGGCCGCAAGTTTACAACCATGCTACGGAATTCGCACCGCCCGCCGGTGGTGACGTCACGTTGACGTGATCTTCGTCGGCGCGAGGTGCTCATGGCTCATGGGAGGGTTTCAAACGCGCAAACGCGCAGTCAGCTGCGTCGGCGCGAGGTGTGCGCGGTTCATGGGAGGGTTTGCTGACGTACTCACATAAGTAGGCGACTAACTGATTTCGATTTACGGCTTCGGTCAGTATGGCAATCAGCCATATAGTGAAGTGAATTAGGTCTCTGATAGCCGTTTTATACA
The DNA here is from genome assembly GCA_036785665.1 of Chirona hameri. NCBI lineage: Eukaryota > Metazoa > Arthropoda > Thecostraca > Balanomorpha > Balanidae > Chirona > Chirona hameri. The sequence continues at coordinate 10,623 of JAXIVJ010009312.1, forward strand.
TGCGAGATAGGCCATTTGGAAGTGGTAAACGAGGTCTGCATGTCGCTGCACAGCGTCGGCTGCGTCTGCCTGAGATAACTGTGCATGGTACCTGCTTGGTATGATTTCATGCCGTGTGCTCACTCAACGAAGCGGCGCGGTGGAAGGAGAGGTCTGCATGATCTAAATGTGATGTCCCTTGAAGTGACGTCACTAAGGTTATTTTTGTAGTGTCTATAGGTATATATTGAATGTGCCATAGCCTCACCGTAGAGAAAGTGTTGCCACATGCATTCTAACCGATAAATATTAAGTCAGGTAGAGCTATGCACCTATGCTACATGCTACAGCATTGTAGAACTGGTTTCAATTGTAACATCATGAATGACATTGGATGACCTTTATAGATGTTCAGGAGCATAACACATATGCACAGGTGCTAACAGGTGACATTGGATGACTTTTTTAGAGGTCAACCTAGGTCACTGACCTCCGTTGACCTGAGATGACATATTTGGACTCTGGTAGTTTCTAGAACATTTTGTGACGCAGATTTCACATTTAAAATTGGGACCTATATTGTGCATAATTATATGCTCAATTGGGGCCATGCTCTGTCACAGGTCAACCGAAGTCACTGACCTCCGTTGACCTAAGATGACTTTTAACATCCCGTAGATTTTAAGAACATTTCACAGCCAAATATGTTTTGCAGATATCTACCAACTGTGGATAAACACAAAACAGCCGTCTATTATTAATTTGACTATGACTATATTTGAATTTGAAATGCGGATATGTTAAGAATCGTTCATAAATGAATTTACGCTATTTTCACGTTTCAGTTGAGATCAAGCTCCTTTCCCTTTTTCGTGATTCAAAATTTGCTTAACCCTATTCCCTGCGGGGGGCAGATTCTCCCCCCCCCGTGGTTTTCGCCCCCATACGCCGTCCTGAGTGCGCCATTGCTTGAACAGTGCATTCATCCTATCTAAAATGAACATAAGTGTGTGCAAATATTATGCGGCGTAGAGAAGAACCTTTAAAACATGCGTTTGCTCCACCCTCAAATTAACAAGTTGCTAACAAAGCGTGACGTGGATCGTACCTCCCCCTCCCCATGCTGTTTACCTGGATCCGCGCATGCGCAATATATTACATATAACAAATTACAGCAAATAATGCCCACATATGACGTTCATATCGTCCCAAATAAGCACAAACAACACATATTTGTTATCCGAAAATTCCCCAATTTACATCTGCTGAATACGCCTATGATTTTTCATTTTTGTATTTGTCTTTTTATGTAAGAGAACCCGGTTAGCTGTAGGCCATGCATAGCCTCCAGCATCCCGTCCCTCCGTTGCTTTACTCCCATTACGTTTACATGCCCCGCCTGCCACCCGTGTATATTAAACTAACAGCCCGTATATCCCGTATAGGTCGTACAACGTGCACCGCGGATCAGACCGGCATTCCGCACCTTCAATTAAATAGTCCTTTCCAAGTACACATATATTGGGAAGGGGATGGTAACACATACATCAGTAGAATAATCTCGGCTGCCCCATGCATACCGTACTCCATACATACCCCATCCGACATGCGATCTCCAGCCACATCCTAACCAAACCTATACATACCCCATCCGACATGCGATCTCCAGCCACATCCTAACCAAACCCATACATACCACATCCGACATGCGATCTCCAGCCACATCCTAACCAAACCCATACATACCACATCCGACGCCCGATCTCCAGCCACATCCTAACAAAACCCATACATACCACATCCGACATGCGATCTCCAGCCACATCCTAACCAAACCCATACATACCACATCCGACATCCGATCTCCAGCCACATCCTAACCAAACCCATACATACCACATCCGACATGCGATCTCCAGCCACATCCTAACCAAACTGGTGGAGCACGCCCCCGTTATGAGTGGGTTAATGGGACAGCCTTGAGTTTGGGACACGCCTAGACGCACTGCGCCGAGCGGCTCAAACTAAAGTACTCAAGGCTCGCGTCGGGACTTCTGCTACACCTGGGAGTTAGCAGCGTTAATTTAGAAGTGGGAGAGTAACCTGAACGTTTCGCCCCGACCACACCGCTGTACAGAATGCCTCGTCTCTCTCTCCTACCGTCCTGAGCTCAGCTCACAGGTGGGGCGTTGCAGCCCTAACGGCTACACCACGCACTTCCCCAGGTCCGCACCTTTCGCTTTTCAGACCCCGGGCGTCGGAGAAAGCGATCAGCGAAAGTCGGTCAGCCTTCAGGATGACCCTGCGTGAACGCAAGGCCGTATCCTGTACCGCGGCCGCTCCTGCTGATGCTAACCTACGCCCGTCATCTCTATTCGCTGGCTCAGAACTGGGTAGCAATTTATAATCTTACATTTATATATTAACACCCGCCCTGGAGGGCCTCGGATAATTACACGCCCTGGAGGAGGGGGGGGGGCGGATTTCGCCCCCCCCCCCCTATGATCTCGAAAACCACGCAATGTAGCGACAATCGGAAAACGACGTTAGATAGTTCGAGACAAGCTCTTTCGAAAGTATTTCTTTCATTTTGTTTTTGTATCAGGTCAATATTGAGGTCACCAGAGGTCATCAAGGGTTAGATTTGCAAGTTTTCAAGACTTCGCTTCGACCACCCCCAAATATCTAGAGAATTATGATAGTTAGCAGCAAACGGAAAAAACAATCGACAGCCTTTGCAAAATTCAATCGACGTGGGTGTCTTCTGATTTGAGCTCAGGTCAATAGTTTAGGCTCCAGAGGTCATCAGATGTCAAAACGTTTTTTTTTTGTTGCAAAATTGTTTTTCGAAAATAACTTTTTACCTAATAAAGATAAAGAAAAGAAATAATGTTTACGCCATCGCGTTTGTCTTGTCAAGGCGCTTCGAATCATATTCATGGTGACCGGGTTAGGTCAACTGAGAAATTTGACCTCAGGTCAAAGTCAAGTTGTGATCCAAGTTGGTCATGTTGCATATTGGGAGACGTGTCTCGACGAGAAAACACATTGGTACCATGTTCTCTTCTCTATCTTCATTATGTCGATAGTTATTGACAAAACAGTGTTGGCGGTCACACAATTAACCTGACCTTAGGTCACCGATATTAGAAATCCGAGATCAACAAATTGTTGGCATCTATGACCTTATCAAATCCTGCAAGACTGAAACCAATCGGCCTGCAACTGTGGCTGTGGTACTGCTGCAAACGTTTTGGAGTTGAGGTCATCACGTGACCTGGTATGGTGACTTGACCTGAGATGACCCGAGGCCAAAACATTTTACATAATGTGGGGAGGTCATTTCGGAACAGGTGTGCAAAAAACGGCGGCGCTGCGCGCCGGTGTTTTTGCGCTATCCTCGAAAAACCGGAGGGGTGGGCGGATTTCGCCCCCTACAGGGCGCGTGTTAAAGACTTGTACATTTCAAGCTCAAAAACGTTTGCTGCATGACAATCGGTGATACCACATGACTGCAATGACCTTTAAAAAAAACATTTTTGTTTTGCCCCCTGGGCCCCCATTTGTGAACAAATACAAAATTAGAGGTCCAGAAAGAAAGATCGTTTCATGACAAATCGAATGATGTTTGTCCCATCAAAATCGACTGAGCGGTTCTCGAGATCTCTGGCTCCCCCCCCGCAGGTTAATGTAATTCTGGCCGCCCGCATGGAATGGGTTAAATGAGTTGCAATTGGGCACGTTAACCCTATTAGTGGCGGGGGGGGGGGGGGGCGGATTCCGCCCTCCCCCCGAAGATCTCGAGATCTACCCGTCGGATTTTCAAAAATAAAACCGCGTTTGATTTCCCTCAATACGTTCTACATTTCTGAAAAGAAAAAATCGAAATGTGTGATAGGGGGGCAACAGGGGGCAAAAACTACCAATATTAGAGGTATTTGTGATTCAACACAGCTGTCATGTTTACCAACCGATTTTAACGCAACTAATGGGCATCAATAGATATTTATTTGGGGATTGATATATGATGGTAACTTTTAAAAATAAAAAAAATAATAGGCGTTTTCAGGTCACTAAATTTGGGGGCAAAATAAATGTCTTATAAAACTTCTTTTTTCTTTTTCTTCGATAAATAAAATAGTGCGCTATTGTGACATCGAACACAACAGTTATAAAGCTTATTTGCATCCATAGGCGGTGCCAGGTTAGCGAAAAATTGGGGTAAAATATATACAAAATAATTTCCTGTAAACCTCCCCTTTTCAAGTCCCTGAGACCGCCTCTGCCGTGCAATATGTATTATAGTTCACTAAAATCAACTTATTTGCACTTGCTGCAATCACCGTACACCTATGTAACTCTTTTATACCTCAAGTAGTTAGGAAGAAGCCGTGAAGTTCGCATCTCCGTATTATCGCCAAATGTCGCCGAAAAAAACTCCCAAAACCGGGCCCTGGAACCGCCTCTGTTAAGGTTAGGAATTCTAGATTTTGACTACATATGCGGAATTCAATTGTAAGAAAGGTCCCAAAATTTCGTGGGTCTGCTCCCAGCTGTTTGGGAGATATCTACGAAAAGCCTGACGGGTGGGCAGAATCTGCCCCCTGCCACTAATAGGGTTAAGTTGCAGCACCACACCAAAACAAGTGCCATCATCTGATTTCACATGCATTTTTACATAGGGATCTGCGTGAAGATGAAGAAAACTCTTGCCCAATATCCCGATGAAATCATTTGGGTTTGAAAACTGCTCGAATTCGAGGGAAATACAATGCTAAAACTACCGTGTATCTGGCCGAGATCTTTACTGCAATTGGGCACGTTAAGTACAACTGACAGAACTATATGCTATAGCTCATCTTGTAGCCAATGCTTCAATGTATCCGAATGTGCGCAAAGATCAACTATGATATGTTTTAAATCACTGTCAGAAGCAATTCAGTGATATTTTCAGACACAATTCCCAATGGGCCGCGGAACGCCCGGCGGCCGCCCGGCCGGGGCAATGAGCGCTTCGTTCCGTAACGGGTGATATTTTCCTTGAGAATTGTGCATCTCTTTGTAAAGATTGCAATTCCAAATGTAGCCCGAACGGATATCGACTATATATTTCAAAGCAGACTGTCTGGCCGAGACTATTTCCACTGTAAACAGCGACGCGATTAGATTAGATAGTGGCTCGGTGTGGCGTTCGGCGGCTCCGCGATCGACGGCTCCGCGACTTAACGCGACAGACTTCAGGCAGTACTCGTCAGATGTTTGCACAGTGAACAGCTCTGTCAGATGTCTGTACAGTGAACAACTCTGTCAGATGTCGTCACGTCACAGTGAACAGCTCTGTCAGATGTCGGCACAGTGAACAGCTCTGTCAGATGTCGGCACAGTGAACAGTTCTGTCAGATGTCGGCACAGTGAACAGCTCTGTCAGATGTCTGCACAGTGAACAGCGTCAGATGTCTGCATTGTGCACAGCGTCAGATGTCTGAACAGTGAACAGCTCTGTCAGATGTTGGCATAGTGAACAGCTCTGTCAGATGTCGGCACAGTGAACAGCGTCAGATGTCGTCACAGTGAACAGTGGGAGATGTCGGCACAGTGAACAGCTCTGCCAGATATCTGAACAGTGAAGAACTTCAGGTGCCTGAACAGTGAACAGCATTATATGTATGCACATTTGACGGTGTCGGATGTCTGAGCAGCGAACAGTAGTAGGCGTCTGTACAGTGAACGGCACCAGGCGTCTATAATGTGAACAGCGTCAGAAGTCTGCACAGTGAACAGTGTCAGATTTCTGAGCAGGGAGAAGTGTCAGATGTCGGCATAGTGAACAGCTCTGTCAGATGTCGGCACAGTGAACAGCGTCAGAAGTCTGCACAGTGAACAGTGTCAGATTTATAAACAGGGAAAAGTGTCAGATGCCTGTCCAGTGAACAGATCAGCCTTCACAGGAAGCTCTACGTCTACAGCCATGTCGGGACCAGGCCGGCCGCCGGCTGGTGGCGGCAGTGAGGCGGCGGCGGCACTGCGGGATCCGAATGTGACTCAGATGCTGCATGTGTGTGGTGAACATATCGATCTGTTCGTTGAATGCAGTTTAAACACGCCCTGCAAGGAGCTGCCAAATGAAACCTTTCTGGGAAGCCAGTTCAGAGAACAAATGTGGACTGCTTTCCATGGTCTGTGGTTCCTGCCGCTGCAGCGTGCACTGCAGAGCCGCTATGTCGACTGTCGATGCTCGCCGTTCGGCCGTCTGATGATCAGACGAGCTACCTTGTCTGGCAGCCTGGCAGAGAGACTCTATTCCATTCCTCGACCACCGAAGTACCTGGCTATCTCAGATCTGGACATAATGATCGAGCTGGGTCCTGTGCACTGGACTATTCCCGGCACCGGGGAGCCCAGCTTTGTAGAGAACACTGCTGCGGGGCCAGCAGCGGTGACCCGTTCTGACCCGGAGGGACCGGGGACAGGCCCAGATGACACAACTCCGCGACTGACCATCGCCGATACTGGGGTCCCTGGCTTCGTGTTGGTGCTGCAGGAGCGGACGGACGACTGCCCGCACCAGGAGCGACTGCCCTTCAAGGCCGAAGACGTTACTCAGTTCAACAGCGATTACCTCGTTCTTTTCAATTGTACTGATCAGCACGAGTTAAATGGACCTGCCTGCTCATATTCAGTGCCACCGAATCCTCTATTTCCAGACGAATATGATCTGGTGCCATGTCTACACGTGCCTGTGTGGTGGTTCTCCGATGAGTTTTTTCTTCGCCACCGCAAGCACAACTGGCCTCCGAAGGCAGCGCTGGAGAACATCCGAAGATATGGCTTGCATCTCGTACCGGTCGGTGCTCCCGGTAGCGCCACAGAACGGTGGGAGTGGCGGCTCTCCTTCTCAAGGGCGGAAGTGGTGCTCGCCCAGTATCTAAATGATGTCCATGTGTGTGTCATCAAGGCCTTTAAGTCGTGCAAAGCGACTCTCGGAAAAGAAGGCGAACTGCTCAAGTCTTACTTCGCCAAGACAGCACTGCTTTGGCTTTGTGAACAGACACCAAGCTACGCATGGACGAGCGTCAAGGAGGGCGTTCTGAAGCTGTTGGACTATCTGGAGAAGGCCGTCAGCGATAGCAACCTGCCGTGCTTCTTCTGGAGCAGCATCAACCTGCTTCGGTTCACCAGTCGAGCTGATCGAAAGGCCATGAAAAGGGCATTGAGATACATCCGGCAGCACTTGAGGCGGCTGCTGACTTATGAGGTGTGCCAGATTGAGCCATTCCTGAAACTGGTGCTGAAGCAAGAGGTCAGGCGGCTGACGGAGCGCCAACTGCGCGTCTGTCTTGCACGCTGGCTGATCTTACGAGGCGCGTTCGATGCCATAGCCCTTACACAGGCAATGAATGGGGAAGTTCTGGACAAGCTGATCCCCGTTCTTATTCACTCATTGACGACAGTTGAAGTGAGAAGAGTCTTCAGCGGCTTAAGTCATCGGACCTTAATCCAGCTTCACCTGTATCAGGCGCTAGCCATGGCGCCGGCGGACGTGGCCTCCCAGGTTCGCCTCTCCCCCAGCAGTGGTGGTGGCTTCGTCTGGGACGCCGCTCCGCTGATCTCCCTTCTCACTGAAGATGACCTGGAGGTGCTGCTGGGGGACCCGAACGACGTGCGGGCCTGGCTGAGACGCCAGCACCAGCTGCCGGAGGCCGAGCGGCCGGCCGGCGTGCCCGCTGACCTGAGGTCACCACGGGACCTCTGTGACCTGCTGCTGAACATCCCGCTGCTGCTGCGGGTCCTGAGGGAGAGTGAGCCCTTACGGTTTGCTGATATTAGTAGGATGGCCTCTGAACTTATGAGGATTCCAGCACCTACCCTGCCACCAACTGAGCAGATGAAACAGGTTGTACTACATATGTCGGCAAATATGGACGGTTTTGCCGATAGGTTCCAAAACAAGTTCGGTATGGATCAGCAGACAGCTCTGCAGACGGCCTGCCGAGTCATGGTGGAGCTGCGGAAGCTCTGTTTCGACCACAAAACCCTCGCCGAGCACAGGAGGATCCGCTTATCTTTCCCGGACGCTTGGCAGCTGCGGCAGTTCGCGTTCGGAGGCTTTGACTGAGACTGTGGACCCTGTGGCTCTGGCTGAGGTTCGGGCCCTGTGGCTCTGGCTGAGTTGTGGACACTGTGGCTCTGGCTGTGGTATGGACCTATGACTCTGGCTGAGTTGTGGACCCTGTGACTCTGGCTGAGATGTGGACCCTGTGGCTCTGGCTGAGATGTGGACCCTGTGGCTCTGGCTGAGATGTGGACCCTGTGGCTCTGGCTGTGGTGTGGACACTGTGGCCCTGGCTGAGTTGTGGACCCTGTGGCTCTGGCTGAGTTGTGGACCCTGTGGCTCTGGCTGAGTTGTGGACCCTGTGGCTCTGGCTGAGTTGTGGACCCTGTGACTCTGGCTGAGTTGTGGACCCTGTGACTCTGGCTGAGTAGCCCAGATGCCTGTGTAATATATCTTGTTCATATTGATGTCAGTGGCTAGGTTTGTCTGGTAGTTAGTAGTTGTAACGCTAGTACTTAGTAGTGTACTTGGGTTCTGCTGCAGTTGTAGGACAGCATATATGCTGTCTTTTTGTTGAGTTTGAATGTGTTCAATGTTTGCTGTTAAACGACCAACGGGTTGCAGGGAGGCCATGCTCATCATTTTGTTCGGCCTCTCCAAACCAATGTTTGTCCCTTTTCGATCCGCCAGCGGGCTGCAGGGTTGGCTGCAAAGTGGAAGCGGTGAACTGGTAGTTACATCATTATACTTGTACATACATATTACATACCTACGCTTGCCGCCAATGTATGTATTTTCAGTGTGTTATGTTTCTTCAGCACTCCAACTATGCGTCACCAATCAGTCAAGGCCATTTTCGTGCGTCTACTATCTTGCCGTTTTATGTGAAAATTTAGACAACACTTAAATTCATTTCATGTTTATTTTTTCATAGTTAAATGTGTCCGATGCAGTCGCTGAATACACTTATGCATAGAGGAAAATCCTGCATATTCAACACTCGGGACATCATTTGTTTCATATGGTAAGTTATGTGGTGGTAAGGACCTACCTGAGGTGGCTGAGAGCACAGAAAAGTAAGGAGTACCGAGCACAGGATAGCAGAGCTATCAAACAGCAGAAATCACCGACAGATACTCAAAAGAGCAACATGAGAGTCGTTCACATCTGGGGTCGCATGCGGGAAACGTTTGACCATGGATGCCGCGCATGCGCCCTGGAGGGCCTCTGATAATAGATTACCTTATCGAAGCCTGCGGGAAACGTTTGACCATGGATGCCGCGCACGCGCCCTGGAGGGCCTCTGAGAATAGATTACCTTATCGAAGCCTGCGGGAAACGTTTGACCATGGATGCCACGCACGCGCCCTGGAGGGCCTCTGATAATAGATTACCTTATCGAAGCCTGCGACCATAAGGAATATTAGCGCGCCGAAATGATAGGCAACATCCCGTTGCGCTTTGGTTGAACCTTTTTTCAACCAACCAACCTTTTGTATGCCCGCTGTGCGCCCGGCGACATCGGCGCAGCGGCGGCGGGGGCCGGCGGCTCCGGCACTCTAGGGTGGGTCCTCCGGCGCCCCAGGGTCGGTCCTCCTCCAGGGCCGGTCCTCCTTCAGGGTCGGTCCTCCTCCAGGGTCGGTCCTCCGGCACTCCAGGGTCGGTCCTCCGGCGCTCCAGGGTCTGTCCTCCGGCGCTCCAGGGTCGGTCCTTCGCCGTTGCTGCGTCGGCCGGTCGGCGCCTGCTCGCCGTCGCGTCGGCTCGGTTCGTTCGTCCGTCGGTCGGCAGTCAGTCTCCGGTGGTCACGCCGTCGACGTCGTCGCCGCCGCTGCCGTCGCGTCGTGCTGTTGGCAGGAGAAATGAGCTGTTGCTGTTGCTGGGGAGCGGCGGCGGCGCACCTGCTGGTGCAGTAAGAGGAGCGGCGGTGCTGTCAGACTGACGGTGACTGACTGACTGACTGACTGACTGACTGACTGACGGTGACTGACTGACTGACTGACTGACTGACTGACTGACGGTGACTGACCGATTGACTGACTGATTAATTGATTGACTGGTTGATTGACTGACTGACTGACCGACTGACTGACTGACTGACTGAATGACTGATTTACTGACTGAATCACCGACCGATTGACTGACTGAATACTGCAGCCGCTGTCGTGGCTATTTCTACTGCTAGTATCCACAGTCCACTGCTGCTGATGTAGTATCCACTGCTGCTGCCCATGACCAACACACCTCGGAGCTCTGGTGGTACTCCGGCACTGCCGGTCGCGGCTCCTGCTGGAAGGCGATGACGATGACGCTGATGTCCGGCCTCTGCTGAGGGGTAACCATGCCGCTGCTGATGCCGCCACTGCTGATGTCGCCGTCGCTTCCGCTGCCATTGCTGCCGATGCTGCCGATGCTGAAGCCGATGCCGCTGCTGACGATGCTGTCGCTGCTGTGGATGCGGTTGCCGTCTGCCGCCGCCTGGCAGGCCTCAGCTCCGCTTGGGAGGGTCGGCCAGCTCTCCTGGACCTCCGATGTCGGCAAGGGGGTCATCATGCTCGAGATCTGTGCGGAGACTAACGGCTGGCTCGGCCTCGGTCTGAGTCCCACCGGCACGATGGCGGGAGCTGACCTGGCCATCGGGTGGTTCGATCAGCACGGCACGGCACACTCGAAGGTGGGTGGATGACGTCGGCTAGCATGGCACGGCACACTCAAAGGTGGGTGGATGACGTCGGATAGCACGGCACGGCACACTCGAATGTGGGTGGATGACGTCGACTAGCACGGCACGACACACTCAAAGGTGGGTGGATGACGTCGGCTAGCACGGCACGGCACAATCGAAGGTGGTCGGTCAATTCGAACATGACAATATGGCTCTCTCAAAGCTGAGGGGGTCACTGTAGCCAGAGCGGTCCTGTGGTCTCTAAGGGAAGGGTCGTCTCTCGCGCTAGGAAAACGGCGTCTCTCTCGCGTCTCTCGCGCTAGAAAAACGGTGTGCACTCTGAATTTCTTTGATCCGAGCTTAATCAGAAGGTTCGGTTGATACAGAGCAGAACGGTTCTTATGACGATTGCTTGAATATTTCAGTGGACTAGAAAAGATGTCAAAAGAACATAAGTAATTGGATGTCGAACATGTTTAAAGATAATGAGCGAGATGCATTTTGTATAATGCAGATTTCTGTATAGTTGTAAAGCTGTCGGAATCAGTTACTTTTAATTCTTCAATAAATTAGTTCGAAATTCTTTCTCGTAATCTAACCAGTTATTTGTCTCTTCGATGCTCTCGTTCGTTTGTTAGATTTTGTTCGACAATGATCGAGGGGCACGGTTACCAAGTCGTCACCAACTTATTGCCTCACCACGCCCTGCTCGATCGACCATTGGCAGCTCTGCTCAATCAACAATAGTGCCATATCCGCCATCAGAACCGTGTCGCTTATTAAGTTTCCAACACACTGCCATTGCGAGCGTTTTAGATTTGCGGCGTTCTGTCCGGTTTCTGGTTGACGCCGCTGGTTTCTCTGGACAGTACAGAAATCGGGAGACTTTTTGCAAGGAGTGTATGAGTTTGTATTTGGTTTTCCTAGGTGTTTCTAGTGCCTGGTTTATTAGCATCTCTTTAGTTTAGTTTAGTTTAGTTTATTTCCTTATCACCGACGGGGGTTTCACACCCAATAACAGGTGATATCACGAGCTAAAATACCGTATACTGAAGTCGATAAAATACCGAAATCGATCTCTTGTTACTTCTACATACAAAACTGGTTGGAAAAAATAGGTTGAGTTTTAAAAGCAGCATAACAGAAGAAAAAAATCTTCGATTAGAGCTGCAGAACAGCGATGGATCAGGCGATGAAAATGTGGACCCTGTGGACCTGATTGCGGGACAAGATTGGTCTGTCGCTTCCTTGCTAAACTTCTATGGCATTTGCCAGTAGGAGGGAGGGGAGGGGGGGGGGGGTGTTGTCTGAGGCTGGTCAAATAAGCGTATGTCTATATACCTCTAGATCCAAAATGTATACATTTTGGAACTCTAAAACCTCTGAACCGTACGGGGGGGGGGGCGTTTGGACACCCCCTATGGTGTTTCGACGATAGCGGAAAAACTGTGACGCGCAGTTCCGCCAAATTTGGCACAGCTGTTGGGGGCTGGGACATCAATAATTACCCACGTTGTGTGAAAGTTTTTACCTTAGAATATCTCAGACCAAGTCTGACGTGACCTTACATCCAAAAATGTTTTTGGTCGTGCTGAAACCACAATGTTTGTCCGAGAGATTATAAGTTTCCAGGATTTCATAAGGTCAAAGTACCTACAAGTCGTTTATCTCGGATTTTTTGTTAGTATATTGGTGACCTAAGGTCAGGTAAATTTTGTGACCTCCCCATTATAAGTTAATGGGAAAATATACACATTATTCCTGTTCAGAGAATAAGCAGTGCATCAGGTCAATGCTTTCATAGTCATGTTATGTTAGCTCATTCTTGATGACCCATGTGCAATTGTTGCTCAGTGACCTCTGCAAGGTCAGCTGAGGTCATCTGAGGTCACCAGCACTTCTTTGTCAATAACTCTTGATATAATACAAAATAAGAGACGTGCGAAGGACAACGCTGTGTTTATCTCGTCGAGTCGCGTCGCCCCATAAGAAACACGATCTACCTGGGTCACCAAATGACCTTGACCTGATATTGTTTTTTTACATAACCCCGTTACCATTAACATGATCCAAAGTGTCTTGAGGAGACAAACACGATTGTGTTAAAAGTATTGCTCTATGTTCAACCGATAATAAGTTATTCACGAACACTTTTTGAAGAAAATGCTATCGTGACCTTTGGTGGCCTCTGGAACCTAAACTATTGACCCGAGTTAAAATGTGAGGACACACATGTCGATTGAATTAGTCGCGATCTTTCGATTGCTTTCCCCCCTTGTTCCTGTCTATCATAAATCCCGAGATATTAGGAGGTTTCTTGAGCGAAGCCCGATACTCGGAAAATTTGCCCTTTGATGACCTCTGGTGGCCTCAATATTGATATGAGCCAAGCAACGCACGAAATAGTTTCGACATTATTTTTGACTCGGCACGGCGAAGGTGGCGCCGAGCACCGGCACGGCAAAGCAATCAAAGGCTGATCAAGAATGAGTGGTTTGGGGGCAAATCCCCCAAAAAATCACACAATTCTGAAAACTCATCGGATTTCGCTTGCTTATGCATTGATAGCTGATTTAAACAAACATTCCTCAGTAAAAGTTGCCTATATTTTCTTTTATATCAGGAAATGTGTCAATTATGCGCCAACTTCAGGCGGTTGGGGGGGGGGGGGGGGGGCGGTCCCTTGGCCAGTGGCCCCCTGGATCCGTCCATGAAAGCAATTAACTCTTTTTGGTCAAGAACCCTTTTGCTAGGTAGCTGAACCCTATACTGAAAATCTGTGGCGCCACCCTTGTTGCCGTTTGTGCAAAGAATCGCTTAAAGGGAATAGTACACCTTGGGAAAAGTACGTGGAATGATGGAAAAGAGTGTCCTGATTACGGTTCTGGCATTTGTTTTTGCGAAAAAAGTACCGATTTGTCATGATTGGAAAAAATATTGATATTAATACATATGACGTCACAATACTCTTGCGTCACCAAAACGAGTTGTGACGTCATACCGGGAAAAGCCTATCCTTGAATCAGAATATGTAAGCAACACTAACAACCTCATTCGCTGGGTCGCGACTCGTGAGTATATTGGTCGCGATTGGGAATGTGTGAATGTTTGTACTATGGCCTTGTATGAGTAAAGCTGGAGTGGCGTTGCGTGAACACATACCCATAATGTCCATATGTGCATAAATAAATGTGATATACCTACCTACCCACAAATGTGTTTATATGTGTTCATCGGTATGTGGTGGATGCAGGTACGTAGCCAAGGCCCCCCCCCCCCCCCCCTGGAGGCCAGGAGGGCCCTTTTTGGCGGGCGCAGCGCGCCGAAATGGGCCGACGAGACCGCGCGAAGAGCGGTATAATGGGCTCTTTACCACGCGAAGCGTGGTCTTTGGAGAGTTTAGAGCACTTCAGAGGCCCTTTAGGGCCGCCAAGGCCCTCTTTGAAAGACCAGAGGGCTCCTTGGACGTCCAAAAGAGCCCTGTGCATGTCAAAGGGGCCCCTGACCAGGCCAAAAGGGCCCCTGATCGGGTCAGAGAGCCCTCTGAACACGTCGCATGGGTCCCTAACCCAGCACAGAGGGGCCCTTGGGCAGGTCGAGAGACCCCTGAGCATGTCGTCAGGGCGACACAGCGACCAGCGCAGTCCCTTGCCAGGTCATAAGGGCCCCTGGTCAGGTTGGAGGGCCCCTGGACAGACCAGAGGGCCCCTGGGAAGTTAAAAGGGCCCCTGTGCAGGTCAGAGGGACCCCTGACCAGACCGAAAGGGCCCCTCGGTGGGTTAGAATGGCTCCTGAACATGCCGAATGGGCCCCTAGTCAGCACTGAGGGGCCCCAGGGCAGGTCGGAGGGCCCTCGGAGCATGTCGACAAAGCAGCCAGCGCAATCCGACCACAAGAGTCGCTGAGCTGATCGGCGGGGCTCCTGGCAAGTCAGAGGGGCCCCTGGCTAGACCGAAAGGGTCCCTGGGCCGGTCGGAAGGGCCCTTAAACATGGCGGATGAGTTCCTAGCCAGACTGGAGGGGCCCCTGAGCATGTCGGCAGGGCGACAAAGCAGCCAGTGCAGTCCCTGGCCAGGTCGGAAGGACCTCTGAACAGGCCGAATGGGCCCCTTGACACGCAAGAGGGCGTATTGGAAGGTCAGATGAGTCTCTGGTCAGACCGGAAGGACCAACATCACGTAGATATCCCAGATGAAGACAAAGAGGACTTACTCCACAACAAAATATTAAAAGCAGAGCTTTCGGGTATATTGTAACACCCTTCTTCAGGGTGTTACAATATACTCGAAAGCTCCGATTTTTTTTTTTAGAGTAAGCCCTCTTTGTATTATAAATATGGCACCCCCTCCACATCATGTCTTTTCGCATCGCGGATCCCAGATGAGTCCCTGAATAGGTCGGAAGGGCGTTGCAAAGGTTGGAGGAGCCCTTGACGATCTGAAGGGACCCTGGGCCTTTCAACAGTAAAAATGCAGTTGTCCAGGGAATACAACTTTTAAAAATCGCGCCGCTTCGCGGCGCAATTTAACTACAAATTCAATTATATGCAGGTTAGAAAAAATCGATCTGTTTCTCCGGTGCATTTGTGTTATTATTATTTTCTTATATTTTTTATTATTGTATTATTATTATTTCTTTCTTTTCTGAGCGTCACTACTTTCCTATATAATTGGGCAAAATAGTTCACTTTAGCACCTTTTTTACCACGCTTTTTAAACGCACAATATATAATTTTTAGAGGTCCGCACCATACGCAATACGACGCATTGATGAGAAAGCATATCCAGGGCATAAGACTCTAAATTTTCGCGACGCTTGAGCTTAATATTCCAAGTTGGTATTGCTGATTCCAAATTGGTGACGCTGGTTCCAAAGTTGATATGGCAGTTTGCTAACTCCAACTCCTAAAAGTTGGTATGACCCATCCCATACCTGTCATACTGCATTTTCCATCCTTGTAACGTGCCTTTTTGGTCCGTTTTTGTTGTTGTTGGGGGGGGGGGGGGGGCCTTTCAGCGATTGGGAAGGGGCCCTTTCAACGCTCGAGAAGGGGCCCTTTCGAGGCGCCGCTCCCCCCTCCCCCTGGACGAAATCCTGGCTACGTGCCTGGGTGGATGTAAATAAACATTGCAGCTTCCGGTACTAACCACCGGTACTAACATTGCAGCTTCCGGTACTATCCACCGGTACTAACATTGCAGCTTCCGGTACTAACCACCGGTACTAACATTGCAGCTTCCGGTACTATCCACCGGTACTAACATTGCAGCTTCCGGTACTAACCACCGGTACTAACATTGCAGCTTCCGGTACTATCCACCGGTACTAACATTGCAGCTTCCGGTACTAACCACCGGTACTAACATTGCAGCTTCCGGTACTAACCACCCATCAAAAGGTGTGCCTTTTCAAGACGAGTGTGGACATTATTGAAAATTGGAAATCCAATGAAAATTGACAAAGTTATAGCCAATAATATTTCGAGCTAAGCGACACTTCAACGTAAACAATAAACACACTTTGTCAAAATTGAATCAATATATTGCATGAACCAGCCATCAATCAACAAAAAATGCGTCTTATCACTAAGCATCTATTGGTAATTTTCAATTGGAAATCGGTTCACAATTGACAGAGGTAATTACTTAAAACTGTAACCACAGGCAGAATGTATCCCAAATGTATCGCAGTTACAGATGCATGTGCTTCTATTGCGGAGAATATTGCAGCTATCGGTACGAGCCATCCTTCAAATAGTGTGCCTTTTCAATATGAGTGTCGGTACTATTTTCAATTGGAAATCGAATGAAAATTAACAAAATTATGGACAATAATATTTATAGCTCATGAACACAATGCGTTTCGGTGGCGGCCGGTCCAAATAGCGAAAACGTTGTTCTATCTTGGCGAAAACGAAGTGCGGTAGGAATACTAATGACGTATGTGAAACGTCACAAGATTTGTCCCTTTAAAACATGACCAAATATACCCAACGGTTTTTGCGTTGAAACTCAGCAACTAGGTCATTTTGGAAGGAAAAATTTCAGATTTGGAGATTTCTCAGTACTCCCGACAATCTCGCTATCTCAGTTAAACACTTATGTAAAAGGTGTACTATTCCCTTTACATTTTGAAACATGTCCTCTCGCATTTCTCAAGTACCGTCGTGTTTTCTTCTGTAAAAATACACCGCAGAAGACATCTATATCCAATCAACTCCCCAATTTACCTTGCAACGTAACTGCTGGCTCGCTGATTGGTAGGTAGGTAGGCAATCTACCTACCGTCACGTTTCGTCACGTCACGTGACGTTTGCCACGTTTTTATTGTCACGTTTCTGTGTCGGTGGTCGGTGGTCAGCTGATCATTTCGTCTCCATTTCCGGCCGTCCCCAGCCAGCGTCTGTGGCGAGATGTCTGTCCCCAGCTAGACTACAGGGTCAGCCAACGGCAGTCAGTCAGTCTATCCGTCTGTATGTGTGTGCGAGATGAGACCGCTCAACTCTCAAGTTAAATTGTCCTGGTTTCGAGAAGAAAAATCCGCTAGGAATTCTGTCTTTCAAGTTGTATAAGGTCATGTGTACAAGTCACGGCAGCCCGTCCCCAGCCATAGCAGCCCGTCCCCAGCCATAACAGCCCGTCCCCAGCCATAATAGCCCGTCCCCAGCCATAACAGCCCGTCCCCAGCCATAACAGCCCGTCCCCAGCCATAATAGCCCGTCCCCAGCCATAACAGCCCGTCCCCAGCCATAACAGCCACGTCCCCAGCCATAACAGCCCTTCCCAGCCATAACAGCCCGCCCACAGCCATAACAGCCCGTCCCCAGCCATAACAGCCACGTCCACAGCCATAACAGCCCGCCCACAGCCATAACAGCCCGCCCACAGCCATAACAGCCCGTCCCCAGCCATAACAGCTCGTCCCCAGCCATAACAGCCCGTCCCCAGCCATAACAGCCCTCCCACAGCCATAACAGCCCGCCCACAGCCATAACAGCCCGTCCCCAGCCATAACAGCCCGTCCCCAGCCATAACAGCCCGTCCCCAGCCATAGCAGCCCGTCCCCAGCCATAACAGCCCGTCCCCAGCCATAACAGCCCGTCCCCAGCCATAACAGCCAGTCTCCAGCCATACCAGCCAGTCTCCAGCCATAACAGCCCTCCCACAGCCATAACAGCCCGTCCCAGCCATAACAGCCCGTCCCCAGCCATAACAGCCCGTCCCCAGCCATAACAGCCCGTCCCCAGCCATAGCAGCCCGTCCCCAGCCATAACAGCCCGTCCCCAGCCATAACAGCCCGTCCCCAGCCATAACAGCCAGTCTCCAGCCATACCAGCCAGTCTCCAGCCATAACAGCCCGTCCCCAGCCATAACAGCCCGTCCCAGCCATAACAGCCCGTCCCAGCCATGGCCGGTTTGCGATAACATAACACAGGTCATTAGGCCGGGCCGATGCTGTCCGCATTCCCCGTCCGCCGCGCCGGCAGCCCTCACCCCTCCCTCCGTCGGCCGGTAGCGCTTACCTCTCCCCTCCGTCCGCCGCAAGGGAGGCAGGGGTAGCGGCGGGGGGGGGGGGGGGGGGGTTGGGCTGGAGGGGACCAAACGCTGAGGATTCCCTGTGTGAAAAGACGGGGGAGCCACATGTGCTAATATTGGCAGCGATTGAACACAGCAGTGGACGAACAACAGTGACAGTGTGCTCCACAAACAAAAACACTGAATTCTTATAGGATAGTTTTGTTTTTACGAAAAATGTTGACAATAAATAGGAGATGTCTCTCTTCTTATACAGAGATTTTCGCAAATTATTTCAGGTGGGCTGTGACGTGTAACAGGTGTGACAGGGCAATTATTTCAGGGTGTGACAGGTGCCGTTTCGTTATTGTTTGTTGCCACTTTAAACATGTCAGTGAAGTTGGTGATGTGAACGGTTTTTGTTTTAGTGTGAATTTCCTATTTGCTTCAGATATGTTATCAGTCAATTTGGTTGAGATCTGAAATATTATTCAGTGCTCGTGCGAAGAACATTGGTATGGGAAGTATAAAATAATTAAAAATGACCTTTTCATCGTTTTAAACAAACTGCAAGACAATTTGTTTACTTAATTGTTTACTTAATTGTATTTCTTAAGTTATCACGGCTTGTTGAGCTTGGCGCCTGTGGCTGACGAGAACCGAGCCGTGATTTCTTACTATTGTCATATGTTTATAATTTCGGCCTGATATTTTAACTACTGTTCTGTCTTTAATATTGTCGCTCATTCTGTTACGTCGTAGGATCATTTTTAAGTTTGAATTTATATTATATCACTCATTGCGACAGCACTGTAATAGCCACAATGATGTGGAAGTTGCCGCGTTTAACGTACTAGTAATTACATTCATAAGTAATATACATATATCCCATAGAAATAAGCTTAAAGTATCTCGTAAATTTTAGAGAATGTGAACCAGCAACAAGTGGATGTAACAAGTTAGCCCGCGCCGTGCAGGGAGGGGGGGGGGGTTTAGACGCCCCTAAAGTTTTTCGAGGATAGCGAAAAAATGGCGGCGCGCAGCGGCGTAGTTTTTGGCACAGCTGTTCGGGCATCAATTTCGAACATTATGTAAAAATCATACCTCGAAAATATACCTTGGGTCATCTAAGGTCAGGCCACCAGACCAGGTCACGAGACCCGAACTCCAAAAAAAAATCCGGTCGCACCACAGCCACAGTTTTTGGCCGATCGATTTCGTACTTACAGGATTTCATAAGAGCAATAGTACTTACAACACGTTTATCTCGGATTTTTAATATCGGTGACCTAAGGTCGGGTCAATTTCGTGACCTCTCCCCTTTTAAGTCAATGGGGAAATAATCAAATGCTTCCTATTCTGAGGATACGAATTACATCAGCCCAATTCCTTCTGTATCATGTTACCATAGGCCATTCTTGAAGTTCCAGGTTTCATTTTTGTTCAGTGACCCCTACAGGGTTAGATGAGGTCACACGAGGTCACCAACACTTGTTTGCCAATAACTCTCGACACAATCAATATAAATAAGTGAAACTGGCACCAATGTGTTTGTCTCGCCGAGGCGCGTCTTGCAATGTGCAACGTGACCTAATTGGGTCACCACTTGACCTTGACCTGAGGTCAAATTTTTAAGTTGACTTAACCTAGTCATCATGCATATGATACGAAGCGCCTTGACGAGACAAACACGATGGCCTCAAAATTATTGCCCTTTCTTTGTTAGGTAAAAATATATTTGTGAAGACTGTTTAGCTAAAAAAATAGTTTTTTTAAACATTTGATGAGCTTTGGAGCCTAAACTATTCACCTGAGCTCAAATCTGAGGGCACATTGCGGATTGAATTTTTCAAGAGATTTCCATTCTTTTTTATATTTGTTCATAGCTAGCATAGTTCCTGTGATATCTGGGTTTTTCTGGAGCGAAGTCCTAAAACTTGCAAATCTGACCCTTGATGACCTCTGGCGAACTCAATATTGACCTGAGAAAAACATTGCCAGAAATAGTTGCAAAATGTATTCTGACGAGATTTCGAACAGTGTCTTTGGTTTTTGTCTACGTCCCATAGCAGCCGAGTTAGAGGGGGTGTCGAAACGCCCCCCCCCCCTCCCGGCACGGTGAAGGTGGCGCCGAGCACCGGCACGTGCTCCGGCACGGCGCTGGTTAATTAACCATTCAGCCTCTTTGTACAAAGCAACGGCAGCTGATACCCGATAGCGGATGATAGCGCCGGATGATTTACCCGATAGCGGATGATAGCGCCGGATGATTTACCCGATAGCGGATGTCTGTGATCGCCAACTGGTCTGATCTGACCAGACCACAGGCGGCTCTGATCTGACCAGACCACAGGCGGCTCTGATCTGACCACAGGCGGCTCTGATCTGACCACAGGCGGCTCTGATCTGACCAGACCACAGGCGGCTCTGATCTGACCACAGGCGGCTCTGATCTGACCACAGGCGGCTCTGATCTGACCAGACCACAGGCGGCTCTGATCTGACCAGACCACAGGCGGCTCTGATCTGACCACAGGCGGCTCTGATCTGACCACAGGCGGCTCTGATCTGATCTGACCACAGGCGGCTCTGATCTGATCTGACCACAGGCGGCTCTGATCTGACCAGACCACAGGCGGCTCTGATCTGACCAGACCACAGGCGGCTCTGATCTGACCACAGGCGGCTCTGATCTGACCACAGGCGGCTCTGATCTGACCAGACCACAGTCTGCTCTGATCTGACCACAGGCGGCTCTGATCTGATCTGACCACAGGCGGCTCTGATCTGACCAGACCACAGGCGGCTCTGATCTGACCAGACCACAGGCAGCTCTGATCTGACCAGACCACAGACGGCTCTGATCTGACCAGACCACAGGCGGCTCTGATCTGACCAGACCACAGGCGGCTCTGATCTGACCAGACCACAGGCGGCTCTGATCTGACCAGACCACAGGCGGCTCTGATCTGACCACAGGTGGCTCTGATCTGACCACAGGCGGCTCTGATCTGATCAGACCACAGGCGGCTCTGACCAGACCACAGGCGGCTCTGATCTGACCACAGGCAGCTCTGATCTGACCAGACCACAGGCGGCTCTGATCTGACCAGACCACAGGCGGCTCTGATCTGACCAGACCACAGGCGGCTCTGATCTGACCACAGGCGGCTCTGATCTGACCAGACCACAGTCTGCTCTGATCTGACCACAGGCGGCTCTGATCTGATCTGACCACAGGCGGCTCTGATCTGACCAGACCACAGGCGGCTCTGATCTGACCAGACCACAGGCAGCTCTGATCTGACCAGACCACAGACGGCTCTGATCTGACCAGACCACAGGCGGCTCTGATCTGACCAGACCACAGGCGGCTCTGATCTGACCAGACCACAGGCGGCTCTGATCTGACCAGACCACAGGCGGCTCTGATCTGACCACAGGTGGCTCTGATCTGACCACAGGCGGTTCTGATCTGATCAGACCACAGGCGGCTCTGACCAGACCACAGGCGGCTCTGATCTGACCACAGGCAGCTCTGATCTGACCAGACCACAGGCGGCTCTGATCTGACCAGACCACAGGCGGCTCTGATCTGACCAGACCACAGGCGGCTCTGATCTGACCACAGGCGGCTCTGATCTGACCACAGGCGGCTCTGATCTGACCAGACCACAGGCGGCTCTGACCAGACCACAGGCGGCTCTGATCTGACCACAGGCGGCTCTGATCTGACCAGACCACAGGCGGCTCTGATCTGATCTGACCACAGGCGGCTCTGATCTGACCAGACTACAGGCGGCTCTGATATGACCACAGGCGGCTCTGACCTGACCAGACCACAGGCGGCTCTGATCTGACCAGACCACAGGCGGCTCTGATCTGACCACAGGCGGCTCTGATCTGACCAGACCACGGGCGGCTCTGATCTGACCACAGGTGGCTCTGATCTGATCTGACCACAGGCGGCTCTGATCTGACCAGACCACAGGCGGCTCTGATCTGACCAGACCACAGGCGGCTCTGATCTGACCACAGGCGGCTCTGATCTGACCAGACCACAGGCGGCTCTGATCTGACCAGACCACAGGCGGCTCTGATCTGACCAGACCACAGGCGGCTCTGATCGGACCAGACCACAGGCGGCTCTGACCAGACCACAGGCGGCTCTGATCTGACCACAGGCGGCTCTGATCTGACCACAGGCGGCTCTGATCTGACCAGACCACAGGCAGCACTGATCTGACCAGACCACAGGCGGCTCTGATCTGACCAGACCACAGACGGCTCTGATCTGACCAGACCACAGACGGATCTGACCAGACCACAAGCGGCTCTGATCTGACCAGACCACAGGCGGCTCTGATCTGACCAGACCACAGGCGGCTCTGATCTGACCAGACCACAGACGGCTCTGATCTGACCAGACCACAGGCGGCTCTGATCTGACCAGACCACAGGCGGCTCTGATCTGACCAGACCACAGACGGCTCTGATCTGACCAGACCACAGGCGGCTCTGATCTGACCAGACCACAGGCGGCTCTGATCTGACCAGACCACAGACGGCTCTGATCTGACCAGACCACAGGCGGCTCTGATCTGACCAGACCACAGGCGGCTCTGATCTGACCAGACCACAGGCGGATCTGACCAGACCACAGGCGGCTCTGATCTGACCAGACCACAGGCGTCACTGATCTGACCAGACCACAGGCGGCTCTGATCTGACCAGACCACAGGCGGATCTGATCTGACCAGACCACAGGCGGCTCTGATCTGACCAGACCACAGGCGGCTCTGATCTGACCAGACCACAGGCGGCTCTGATCTGACCAGACCACAGGTGGCTCTGATCTGACCATAGGCGGCTCTGATCTGACCAGACCACAGGCGGCTCTGATCTGACCAGACCACAGGCGGCTCTGATCTGATCAGACCACAGGCGGCTCTGATCTGACCAGACCACAGGCGGATCTGATCTGACCAGACCACAGGCGGCTCTGATCTGACCACAGGCGGCTCTGATCTAACCAGACCACAGACGGCTCTGATCTGACCAGACCACAGGCGGCTCTGATCTGACCAGACCACAGGCGGCTCTGATCTGACCAGACTACAGGCGGCTCTGCTCTGACCACAGGCGGCTCTGATCTGACCAGACCACAGACGGCTCTGATCTGACCAGACCACAGGCGGCTCTGATCTGACGAGACCACAGGCGGCTCTGATCTGACCACAGGCGGCTCTGACCAGACCACAGGCGGCTCTGATCTGACCACAGGCGGCTCTGACCAGACCACAGACGGCTCTGATCTGACCACAGGCGGCTCTGATCTGACCACAGGCGGCTCTGATCTGACCAGACCACAGACGGCTCTGATCTGACCAGACCACAGGCGGCTCTGATCTGACCAGACCACAGGCGGC
Source organism: Chirona hameri (assembly GCA_036785665.1). Lineage (NCBI taxonomy): Eukaryota > Metazoa > Arthropoda > Thecostraca > Balanomorpha > Balanidae > Chirona > Chirona hameri. The sequence goes on from JAXIVJ010009312.1 coordinate 34,260, forward strand.
TCTGATCTGACCAGACCACAGGCGGCTCTGATCTGACCACAGGCGGCTCTGATCTGACCAGACCACAGGCGACTCTGATCTGACCAGACCACAGGCGGCTCTGATCTGATCTGACCACAGGCGGCTCTGATCTGACCAGACCACAGGCGGCTCTGATCTGACCAGACCACAGGCGGCTCTGATCTGACCACAGGCGGCTCTGATCTGACCACAGGCGGCTCTGATCTGACCAGACCACAGGCGGCTCTGATCTGACCAGACCACAGGCGGCTCTGATCTGACCAGACCACAGGCGGCTCTGCTCTGACCAGACCACAGGCGGCTCTGATCTGACCAGACCACAGGCGGCTCTGATCTGACCACAGGCGGCTCTGATCTGACCAGACCACAGACGGCTCTGATCTGACCAGACCACAGGCGGCTCTGATCTGACCAGACCACAGGCGGCTCTGATCTGACCAGACCACAGGCGGCACTGATCTGACCAGACCACAGGCGGCTCTGATCTGACCAGACCACAGGCGGATCTGACCAGACCACAGGCGGCTCTGATCTGACCAGACCACAGGCGGCTCTGATCTGATCTAACCACAGGCGGCTCTGGTCTGACCAGACCACAGGCGGCTCTGATCTGACCACAGGCGGCTCTGATCTGACCAGACCACAGGCGGCTCTGATCTGATCTGACCACAGGCGGCTCGGATCTGACCAGACCACAGGCGGCTCTGATCTGACCAGACCACAGGCGGCTCTGATCTGACCACAGGCGGCTCTGATCTAACCAGACCACAGGCGGCTCTGATCTGACCAGACCACAGGCGGCTCTGATCTGACCGCAGGCGGCTCTGATCTGATCTGACCACAGGCGGCTCTGATCTGACCAGACTACAGGCGGCTCTGATCTGGCCAGACCACAGGCGGCTCTGATCTGACCACAGGCGGCTCTGATCTGACCAGACCACAGACGGCTCTGATCTGACCAGACCACAGGCGGCTCTGATCTGACCACAGGCGGCTCTGATCTGACCAGACCACAGGCGGCTCTGATCTGACCACAGGCGGCTCTGATCTGACCAGACCACAGACGGCTCTGATCTGACCAGACCACAGGCGGCTCTGATCTGACCAGACCACAGACGGCTCTGATCTGACCAGACCACAGGCGGCTCTGATCTTACCACAGGCGGCTCTGATCTGACCAGACCACAGACGGCTCTGATCTGACCAGACCACAGGCGACTCTGATCTGACCACAGGCGGTTCTGATCTGACCAGACCACAGGCGGCTCTGATCTGACCAGACCACAGACGGCTCTGATCTGACCAGACCACAGGCGGCTCTGATCTGACCACAGGCGGCTCTGATCTGACCAGACCACAGGCGGCTCTGATCTGACCACAGGCGGCTCTGATCTGACCAGACCACAGGCGGCTCTGATCTGACCACAGGCGGCTTTGATCTGACCAGACCACAGGAGGCTCTGATCTGACCAGACCACAGACGGCTCTGCTCTGACCACAGGCGGCTCTGATCTGTCCAGACCACAGGCGGCTCTGATCTGACCAGACCACAGGCGGCTCTGATCTGACCAGACCACAGGCGGCTCTGATCTGACCAGACCACAGGCGGCTCTGATCTGACCACAGGCGGCTCTGATCTGACCAGACCACAGGCGGCTCTGATCTGACCAGACCACAGGCGGCTCTGATCGGACCACAGGCGGCTCTGATCTGACCAGACCACAGGCGGCTCTGATCGGACCACAGGCGGCTCTGATCTGACCAGATCACAGACGGCTCTGATCTGACCAGACCACAGGCGGCTCTGATCTGACCAGACCACAGGCGGCTCTGATCTGACCATACCCCAGGCGGCTCTGATCTGACCAGACCACAGGCGGCTCTGATCTGACCAGACCACATGCGGCTCTGATCTGACCAGACCACAGGCGGCTCTGATCTGACAAGACCACATGCGGCTCTGATCTGACCAGACCACAGGCGGCTCTGACCAGACCACAGGCGGCTCTGACCAGACCACAGGCGGCTTTACTTCTCACCAGTCACCACCCGATATCAGCCAAACGAAATGGTTCCACACATTGCACGTGTATTGAATCTGTGACAAATGTAGCACATGAACGCTAGCGCGCAAACACTTGAGACGATAGTGGACCGACAGCCAGTCGTAGGTTGGCTGATTGTTAACGGTTCGTTACTGATTAAGAGCACCACCGGACAGGGTGGAGAAGGTATCCTGAGTATTAAAGTCAACACGGCGGCATTGTACACAGAGCCAGGTGTGTTTTTCATTCATTACCGGACAGGATGGAGAAAGTATCCTGAGTATTAAAGGCAACACGGCGGCATTGTACACAGAGCCAGGTGTGTTTTTCATTCATTACCGGACAGGATGGAGACAGTATCCTGAGTATTAAAGGCAACACGGCGGCATTGTACACAGAGCCAGGTGTGTTTTTCATTCATTACCGGACAGGATGGAGACAGTATCCTGAGTATTAAAGGCAACACGGCGGCATTGTACACAGAGCCAGGTGTGTTTTTCATTCATTACCGGACAGGATGGAGACAGTATCCTGAGTATTAAAGGCAACACGTCGGCATTGTAAACAGAGCCAGGTGTGTTTTTCATTCATTACCGGACAGGATGGAGACGGTATCCTGAGTATTAAAGGCAACACGTCGGCATTGTAAACAGAGCCAGGTGTGTTTTTCATTCATTACCGGACAGGATGGAGACAGTATCCTGAGTATTAAAGGCAACACGTCGGCATTGTAAACAGAGCCAGGTGTGTTTTTCATTCATTACCGGACAGGATGGAGACAGTATCCTGAGTATTAAAGGCAACACGTCGGCATTGTAAACAGAGCCAGGTGTGTTTTTCATTCATTACCGGACAGGATGGAGACGGTATCCTGAGTATTAAAGGCAACACGTCGGCATTGTAAACAGAACTAGGTGTGTTTTTTTATTCATTCAAAACTTTGTATTGGAATAGTGCATTGCTGTTGATAAAACATGCATGCATGTTTTGTGTGTTATCAACAGAACACATGTACCATTAACAGATCACATGTTTCTCAACAGAAAAATTTGCATTCTTCTTTACAGCTCTTCCAACCGACCTAACATATTGCCTGTTCATTTGAACTTGAACGATTAAGCTAACCCTCAGCTGGTAAAAGAAAGCCAGCAACACAGCCAGCAAAAAACGAGTCACTCGTCCGCCGGTCGTGTCTGGTTTCTTAGCTCTCACTTCTTTCTATTTCGTGAACTTATATACTTCACTTTCATATTTTCTCCACTATTTATTATCATGTGTCATGTATCATGTGATGACGGTATGTGCAATCATTGTATAATAAAATGTAAAAGAGATTTTCTTTGTGACCGACGCCTTGCTCCTGGACGAAACCAGCATATTACTGTGAGCCTGTTCACTGAAACCGTGGATGATGATAAGCCATCACTGAGTATCAAGTATCATGTGCCTTAAATAGACCGAATGGACCCGACGGGTGGATGACACAACGGGAGTAAGTCGAGTCCATTGATTTACCATTTTACAAGTCTGGCAATGACTGAGTCCACAAGCTCAATGACCATTTGATGGACTAGCGTACTTTTTGGCAGCTTGTTAACTTTCTGATAAAACTTTGATCGGCAAACAACCATCGACAATCCTTTAGAGAGCTGAGTCGGGTGATTGTATTTTATCCCAGTCGATGCCATACGTCTTCTGTTCGGAAAGTTCTGGCTATGTATCATTTAGCAATGCAAGGCGAAGATATTTCCCCATAGATTTAGACAGATTTAGACATCGGCCTGGCCCGTCTTATGACAGGAAACTGAGATGTGTCTCCCTGGAACAGTCGTGTTGATTTACACTAATTAAAAACTAAATTACTTAGTTGTATTGCCGATGTGTGTGCCACATTCGGAATTAAATTATTCGATAAATGTGAATGTGCCCAAACATTCAACCCTTTGGATTATTAACACCTGGCAACAATTAATGCGTATGGTATCGATTAGCGGGCAATTCTAGCGAACTCTATCGTCCTACAACCTCTTTCGTTTAGACTCTGAATATGATTCTGTGGTGCTTCGCCGTTTCCTCTCCCGACATCATGTTCCGCAGTAAATATACCACTTTGCAGTCATATATCACTCAAATGACATTTTGTTTCGCTTATTTATGTTCTTGTTGAGGTCTGTAGGATAGCGCGACTGTTGCCTTCTCTCCCGATAAATGTGAAAATACTGGCTGGAAATAAACGACGGCAGATATAAATTGTTCATCGAAGTGTCCAACGTTATTTCCAACTGGGACGAATGTATCCGATGGCGGACTGAGATAAAGAACAGTTGTACTGAGCATCCCGTAGATGCTACGCAGTATTTGTATTGGATATTACAAGGGAATAGTCGGCCTTGGATCTGGTATAAACCATTGTGGTATAAACTGGCCATCTAGTTTAAAGGGAATAGTCCTCTTTACATGGGGTTTTTTAATTGAGATAGCAGAATTGTAGATATATACATCATATGATCCACGTTTTTTTTATTCCACAACTCTACCTCAACGGCTCAAGAGGAGATTTTCGAACGACCCGACATAGTTTATACCAGATGGCTGGTATATACCAGATTTATTTATAACAGACCAAGATGGAGTCTTCCATACCAGATGGGTTGTTTATACCAGAAAGGCTTATACCAGATTCAAGGTCGACTATTCCCTTGGTGTCTTAATTGTACATGTCATTTCAATACACGCATAAAAATAAATGGACGCAGCAATGGGCATTTCGCATCTGATCCTGATGCTTAACAAAACGTAACTTTTCTTTACGAATGACCAATCAGTTATAGATGTGTCATAAAATTAAGCGACATTGAAATATGTCTTTTTACGATTGATGCAGGCTTGCATGATGCCACGTGAAACTGAGCCCATGATTATACAGAGTTCGCTAAGTAGCTGTGTTGAAATCGATACGATGCTGAAATGTATGATCAAGACAGACATACCTGATATATACAGGGTGTCCGGAAGAAAAAAACATACTCTGGATTTTAGCTCGTGCTTCAATATGCACGTGCCAATTTTTTGAAACGTTTAATGATTATAGCTTGGAACGTGGCAAAACCGATGAACACAGAAATAAGTCCTTTGAGATGTTTTTTGATATTGCAAAGGCGTTTTGTGTGGAAGCCTACATTCCAGGGTGTGTTCCAGGGTGTCCGGAAAACAGATACTGTGATTTCCCGTAATAATTTCGGTTATAAACAAACAAAATTACAAATTCGAGTATCGTTATATTCACCAGTTCATGGCAAAACAGATAAGCCATGACATTTGTACAGACACTGCCTCTGTCAGCCTCATGGCGGAGGTGGCGTGGGCACCCTATTCCCCTGACCTCAGTCTATTGGATTTCTTTCTGTGGGGAGACCGTGTTTACAAAGGTCAAGGACCGTGTTTACAATGAAAAGCCCAGAACAACAGAAGACCTGAAGCACGCCATCATCGCAGAAGTCGGCCGCATGCCCTCAGCGATGATCGACAAAGCTGTCGACCGTCTGCAGACTGTGCGACTGCCTCAGCTGATCCGCCGGAAGGGGGCGCACATCGAGCATCTTCTGTAGGAGGCTGCACTGTGAGCTGTGACTGACAGAGTCTCTGTACAAATGTCATGCATTATCTGTTTTGCCATGATCTGGTGAATATAACGATACTCGATTTTTTAATATTGTTTGTTTCTAACCGAAATTATCACCGAAAATCACAGTATCTGTTTTCGGACACCCTGGAACACACCCTGGAATGTAGGCTTCCACACAAAACGCCTTTTCAATATTAAAAACATCTCAATGGACTTGTTTCTGTGTTCATCGGTTTTGCCACGTTCCAAGCTATAATCATGAAAAGTTTCAAAAAATTTGGCACGTGCATATTGAAGCACGAGCTAAAATCCAGAGTATGTTTTTTTCCGGACACCCTGTACCTACTTATAACATGCCCATCATCCACAAATTCGGAAGCCCATCAGATGCCTCAAACTTCAGACCTATTTCCATTGTTCCTGCCTTTCCGAAGCTTGTCGAGAAGGTGGTCCAGCGACAGCTGTACTCGTACATGGCTGACAACAACCTTTTTTCCTCATCCCAGCACGGTTTCCGCTCCCGTCTCTCCACAGAAACCGCGCTCCTTACCGTATCCGATCATATCCTTGCCGCCACTGACCGCCAGGAACTTACCCTCCTCTGCCTCCTTGATCTTTCCAAATGCTTTGATGTGATTGACCACATAAAGCTTCTTTCCAAACTTCAAGCCTATTCTATCGATCCTACCTGGTTTTCTTCTTACCTCCGTGGTCATACCCAATCTGTTTGTACTGCTGACGGGCGTGGCAACCGGCACCTTTCCAGACCCCAGCCCAATCCCATCGGTGTATTCCAAGGATCCTCTCTTGGCCCACTCCTCTTCCAGATATTTGCTAACGACCTGTCCCTCTTTGCCCCTGACGCGCACGTGGTGCAGTACGCTGATGATACCCAAATTTTGATATCTGGCAAAGAAGACTCTCTCCCGAAGCTCATTGCTACAATGGAACAGACATTAGACTCATTGGACGTCTGGTTCCACTCCCACGGTCTGAAAGTTAACACAAGTAAAACGGAACTTATAGTCTGTGGTTCCCGTCGAAATTGTCGTGGCATGGCTCCCATTACTGTTCGGTACCGCGAGGATGCAGTGCGTGAGGACCCCACCGTGAGGAACCTTGGCGTAGTGTTCGACAAGTACCTCACCTGGGACTCTCACGTTTCTGCCCTCGTCAAAAAATGCAACGGTATCCTCATCGGCCTGTCCCACGTGCGTCATCAGATCCCACCTGACCTTCTGCCCACCTTGGTCAATGCCTTGGTCATCTCGCACGTTCGATACTGCCTTGCCGTCTATGGCAACGGGTCGGAGAAAAACACACAACGCCTCCAAAAAATCCTGAACTTTGCGATGCGCGTTGTCTCCGGCCGTCGCAAATTTGATCATATATCGGACGTGCGTGAGGAATTGGGCTGGCCTACTGCCCGTCAGCTCTACCAACAGCACTCTGTTAGTTTGCTTCACAAAATACGAGTTACTGGCGAACCGCAAGCTCTTGCCTCTCATATTCAGGCCAACTCTTCTCTTCGCTCCCGTTCTACTCGTCAGGACACTGATCTCCCGCGTGTGAGGACGGAGGCGGGTAGGCGGCGCCTCTTATACAGTATCGCGCAACTTTACAACTCTTTACCTCTGGAACTCCGGAACTCGACTCTCGCGTCTTTTAGGCATGCACTGTGTAATCATTTAGCTGGGACTGGATGAATATGTGCGTACGTGCGTGTGTGTGTGTGTGTGCGTGTTGTGTGCATGGATGTATGCTTTTTATATTTTGCTGTATGAATGCTGCTTACGAGTGCTTTTTTAACATGTCTCACCTTTTAACGTTATCGACTCGATACTCGGAATAGCCATTTTATGTTGGAGAGTGTTTTAAATGTCAATACATACATGCACCTACTTACCTACCTACTTATACCCTAGTTATACTTATACTTATATGAGGTACCTACTTATAACATGTTGTATGTTTTAAAACGTACAACAGTTACAAGTTGTTTTATTTCACGAACTTCCATATAGGCTATGGCGTCTTAGAAACTGTAACGGATATTGGTCGCAGGAATTTAATTTTATCGTTACCTTTTAGTGACGTCACCTGTATCCTTAACCACCATTCCGTAGATGTGTGCATTATCTTGTATTTGTTTTCCTATTTTTGGTCTTACAAATCCTATATCACATATACAAATTAATCCAAGGTGCAAGCTTTGCATTTTGAACTTCAGTATCAGGTGTAATGATTGTCTGCGTCTTTCAGTTTATTTATTTTATTTATTTATTTATTTGTATTTTATTAAGCAGATCACCAACAGGGTCGCTCGCCCCCACTGACAGGTGAAGTCACATAGTAAAACCGATAACACGATCACTTTGTACATCGGAACATTAGTAAGATATAAATAGTGTAAACAATACAAAGTGAACTGATAAATGATGCAAGATAAAACAGCGACCGTAAAAGACGAGTTACAGAGATGCTATACAAGTGATGACATGTTTTCTAAAAGTGTTAAAATGTTCTACAAGAAAATCCACCTCTGGGACGCTGTTTAAAAAAAAGTTGACTAGCCTAAGTACCCTGCAGAGTAGACTGCCCTTCACGGTGTTAACGTGGGGGCAGATCTCGTGTAACAGCTTGTGGGTGCGGGTCGATAGGCATAGACATAGACATTTACATAGACATATATTAAGGCCATCCACGAGATCTAGCTGTTACATGAAGTGAAAAGCTTGTTAGCAAAGTTTGAGAATCTAATTTCGAGTGGAAAATGTTCCTGATGAACAATAGGTCATGCTGAATCCTACGAGCTGATAAAGAAGGTATCCGGAAGTGTTGTAACAAGTCTGAGTATGCTAAAGAAGTGGTATGACCAGATAAAGTACTATTTAGAAGCCAAATTTGAAATTTGTGTTGAACTCGATCGACCCGCACTGGTCGATCGAGTTCATCAGTTCTCATGAGGCTAATACGTGATTTATGGTGGTGCTGGTCTGTGAGTGTTTTAGGGCGTCCCGATCAAAATAAATATACCCCGCTTCATAAAATGACGAATTTTATCCCGGAAATCGTCCGGGCTGTCATCGGAATGACATAGCCTCCGACCGGAAGTGGTCACTTCCGGTTGAAACCGGGTGGCTAGGATGTGGTGAAACATATTGTGGCGAGGTCATCAAGGTTCCCACACGCCGGGTACGGAATAAATGGCACAGTGTGCGATGACAACTGGTTTAAACTGGTGGATAAACTGGCTTAATGAACCGATAACAGAATATATTCAGTGAGTGGGAGTGGGTACATTGGAGGTTTGGTCGCTTTACTGATCATGATACTGTCCACAATTTTGGTTGGTTGGTAAGAATATTGTCCTTGGATGTGATATGATGGAGCTTCGTATTTTTTTAAGGCTTTGAAGCATGTTCAGAGATTTTGCAATCTTACCAAAGAATCGTAACGTGTCAAGTGTGTTCCTCTTTTGCATTACAATAGTGACGCGTTTTGGGAGCTTATAGGCTAGGCAACTTTATCATTTACCAACATTTGTATTTGTACTATGTGTATTGTTCTTTCTTCTTATGCGTTCCTGGTCACATACTTCTGCTCAATTGCAATCAATCCCATTTATATACGTCTTCAACATACGCAGGGGCGCAGCCGCCCCCTGCCTGCCACTAATAGGAATAGCCAGGAGCCTGTCACGAATAGGGTTATTTTCGGTGAGCATTGTCATTGATTCTGTTTTGCATAATTTGACGAACACAAGTCGCTGCCTATACCAGAAAATCAGTTGAAAACCTGCTGACTGCTGACCACTGCCGTCTTGCAGGACTGCTGGGCCGCGGAAAACGGGGCGCCATCTATGGACCAAAAACAGAACTGGCAGCTGCACACCGCCCGCAGAAACGGGACGCACACGATGCTGCGCTTCCGCCGCCGCATCTTCACCGGGGACAATGACGACGTCTATATCACGGTGAGACGACGTCTATATCACGGTGAGACGACGTCTATATCACGGTGAAACGACGTCTATATCACGGTGAGACGACGTATATATCACGGTGAGGCGACGTCTATATCACGGTAAGGCGACGTCTATATCACGGTGAGACGACGTATATATCACGGTGAGACGTCTCTGTCACGGTGAAAGGATGTCTCTGTCACGGCGGAAGGACGTCTCTGTCACGGTGGAAGGACGTCTCTGTTGCGGTGGAAGGACGTCTTTGGCACGGTGGAAAGACGTCTCTGTCACGGTGAAAGGATGTCTCTGTCACGGTGAAAGAACGTCTCTGTCACGGTGAAAGGACGTCTCTGTCACGGTGGAAGGACGTCTCTGTCACGGTGAAAGGATGTCTATGTCACGGTGAAAGGATGTCTCTGTCACGGCGGAAGGACGTCTCTGTCACGGTGAAAGGATGTTTTTGTCACGGTGAAAGGATGTTTTTGTCACGGTGAAAGGACGTCTCTGTCACGGTGAAAGGACGTCTTTGCCACAGTGAAAGGACGTCTTTGTCACGGTGGAAGGACGTCTTTGTCACGGTGAAAGGACATTTTTGTCACGGTGAGACGACGCGTATATTACGGTCAACAATGTTGATACCACGGTGAGAGCAGAGTGGGGGATAAGATAAACAGAGAGTTTCGACAATTTAAGGTTCATGTTGATTGAAATATTTGATGTAAATTCCAGCAAATAAATGAAGTGGGACGAAAATTACGCCTTGACTTTCTCGCCGAGGTTTCGTTTAAGGACACGTTTAGCTGCAGTGTCTGCAGCAACGAAGTAGGACGCTTAGTTTGAGCGACAAAAATACAGTCGGTTATAAATCTTCCTATCAAACGCAACTGCAGATATGTCCACCTAATTAACTCGAGATTCGAAGATACTTGGCTCGATGCTAGTTGTTGAGCTGGTAGTTTAAGATTGGTAATAGTTAGATGGCGGAAAATCACTTTATTTATGTTTTAAAAGTGTGGCTAAATCATCAAGCAGCTGTGGAGCTGATTTTCGAGCATTACGTTTTTCATAATACATTTAATAATTTTAACTTTTAAATAATCTTCAATAATTTTCCTTTTAATATTGTTTTTATTTCACTTCAAATACATTACATGAAACGAAACGAAACCTCACACAGCAGTAACCTTGGCGAACGGACTTGCGATTGATCCACCTCGCCTGCAAACCTTCGAGTGTTTAGAAGCCCTCGGTGCGATTAGCCTCTTACTTCTGCGGTGCTTCTTAGAAGCCCTCGGTGCGATTAGCCTCTTACTTCTGCGTTGCTTATTAGAAGCCCTCGGTGCGATTAGCCTCTTACTTCTGCGTTGCTTCTGTTAACCTCTGCGCAGATGAAAGACGCACGGATGATGCCGGACTATAACTATAATGACGTCATTGTGCTACCGTTCAGTGCCAAAAATGCAATTATACCATTTAAGCGATCAGATGCGGAGAGTTTAGCCATTGATGCATACTTATTTCCACAACCATTTCTCTGTTGATTCCTGTTAGACCAACACCAATGTTTAAGACGTTATCGCTTCGTTATCGCTTCGTTATCGCTTCGTTATCGCTTCGTTATCGCTTTGTTATCGCTTCGTTATCGCTTTGTTATCGCTTCGCTATCGCTTTGTTATTTTTCGTTATCGCTTTGTTATCGCTTTGCTATCGCTTTGGTATCGATTCGTTATCGCTTTGTTATCGCTTCGTTATTGCTTCGTTATCGCTTCGTTATCGCTTCGTTATCGCTTCGCTATCGCTTCGTTATCGCTTCCTTATCGCTTCGTTATCGCTTCGTTATCGCTTTGTTATCGTTTCGTTATCGCTTCGTTATCGCTTCGTTATCGCTTCGTTATCGCTTCGTTATCACTTTGTTATCGCTTCGTTATCGCTTCGTTATCGCTTCGTTATCGCTTTGTTATCGCTTTGTTATCGTTTTGTTATCGCTTCGTTATCGTTTTGTTATCGCTTCGTTATCGCTTCGTTATCACTTTGTTATCGCTTCGTTATCGCTTCGTTATCGCTTCGTTATCGCTTCGTTATCGCTTCGTTATCGCTTTGTTTATCGCTTTGTTATCACTTTGTTTATCGCTTCGTTATCGCTTCGTTATCACTTTGTTATCGCTTCGTTATCGCTTCGTTATCGCTTCGTTATCGCTTCGTTATCGCTTTGTTTATCGCTTTGTTATCACTTTGTTTATCGCTTTGTTATCGCTTCGTTATCGCTTCGTTATCGCTTCGCTATCGCTTCGCTATCGCTTCGCTATCGCTTCGCTATCGCTTCGCTATCGCTTCGCTATCGCTTCGCTATCGCTTCGCTATCGCTTCGCTATCGCTTCGCTATCGCTTCGCTATCGCTTCGCTATCGCTTCGCTATCGCTTCGCTATCGCTTCGCTATCGCTTCGCTATCGCTTCGCTATCGCTTCGCTATCGCTTCGCTATCGCTTCGCTATCGCTTCGCTATCGCTTCGCTATCGCTTCGCTATCGCTTCGCTATCGCTTCGCTATCGCTTCGCTATCGCTTCGCTATCGCTTCGCTATCGCTTCGCTATCGCTTCGCTATCGCTTCGCTATCGCTTCGCTATCGCTTCGCTATCGCTTCGCTATCGCTTCGCTATCGCTTCGCTATCGCTTCGCTATCGCTTCGCTATCGCTTCGCTATCGCTTCGCTATCGCTTCGCTATCGATAAGACATTATCGCATTGTTGCATTGTGTGAAAGTCGCAAAGAAAGACACTGCCGCCATATGATGCCTGGTCTCAGGACTGCTTTGCCGGTTTCGGTGGGCGTTGGCTCTGTGTGACTCAGAATCAGAATCAGAATATATTTAAAGCCCATCCAGGTACACGCTGGCTTTTCATGTGCTCGCGTCAATGGCATGGATAAAATACCTAATCTCATACACATAAGATAGATATACATACACACATACACACACCTGCACTATCACCGCCGCGCCATACCCAGCTGTTTCTTGACCTTCTTTCTGAACACAGAAATAAGGGACTGAGCGTGTGTCGCCTCCGTCGCCGTCGACGCGGCGTGTGTCGGCTGCGTTGCCGTCGACGCGGCGTGTGTCGCCTCCGTCGCCGTCGACGCGGCAGTGACGGCTCCGTCGCCGTCGACGCGGCAGTGTGTCGGCTCCGTCGCCGTCGACACGGCGTGTGTCGCCGTCGACGCGGCGTGTGTCGCCTCCGTCGCCGTCAACGCGGCGTGTGTCGGCTCCGTCGCTGTCGACGCGGCAGTGACGACTCCGTCGCCGTCGACGCGGCAGTGACGGCTCCGTCGCCGTCGACGCGGCAGTGACGTCACCTGTCACTCCCTTCTCGCCGGCTGCGGCGGCCGTGGCGGCCGCGGCGGCGCCGGCTATATTGTATTATTGTTTGGCCAGCGATGACCGAAGAGGGGGGGGGGGGGGGGGAGGAGGAAGAGGGCGTGGTCAGCCAAGGATACTTACCGATAACGGATACCGATACCGATAATGGATGCGACGCACATATCGGCCAGAGGGAGCCATTATTACGCAGGTTCAGACACCCTCTCGCCATCAGGCGGCACAAAGCCGGCTTTGAGATATATCAGACGACCACCCAGTTCGAAAGATTGAAATTAGCGAAGAAGCAGCGAACGTGTGTACGTGGTTCGTTAAAAGGTGAACTGAAAATGATTTGAAGTTCAGTCGTAAGGATGACGCTTCGAGACCGAACTGTATGATGTTTTTCTTCGTCTTAAAGGGAATAGTTCACCTTTAACATTGGGTTTTGGACTGAGATAGCAGATTTGTAGAGCAGATCTAAAAATGGTTTGTGGTGAAAGAATTACCTCTCTACGTTAAGTAATTTCGACACAGGACTAGTGGGCCCGATTTCATTCCCGCTGTTCTGGGCTACGATCGGGGAATGAACGCTCGCCGCCGCGCCGCCGGAGGCAGGTACACTCTCTGGCACGTAGTCTCTGGTCACGACGCCTCGTTAATATCCGCTCAGCCGCCCGGGCGGCACGGTGGCCCCTTGTCAGAGACTGTACTTGGCGTCAGGCGGAGCGGGGCGGAGCCAGAACGCTATCGTACGATTTCTCGTGAAATAGAAAGAGAAACTTACTTCTTTCTCCACATATATCCATCAGTTGTCCAAACCAAAGTCATATTCATAGTTTTGAGCTCAAGATGCACCTAATGGTTGAACTTCAAGACAACTTTCAAGGTGACCTATTCCCTTTAAGGCTGAAACACAGTCTTCGCGCAGTTGCGCGAAGTGGATGCGGGTGCCTATTCAAATACATTGAACGGAGGTTGCAACAACTGCGTGATGCGCACGTTACGGGAAGAAAAATCGACTGCGGAAATTTACCCATGTATTTGAATAGGCGCCGGGTGCCCGCAGGCACTCGCATCCACTTCGCGCAGCTGCGCGAAGACTGTGTTTCAGCCTTTAGTCGTTTGGTATTATAATGCAAATGAAACAGGCTACACTATGCGTGATTGTTCAGCAAATCACGCGCGTGTTCTCCGAGTTTTCAGAATTTCCTTGACGTCCGGGATCTACCGGTCACGCAAATCACGCAAGAAAAATGAATAAACCACTGCATTTTTTAATGGATAAACCACTGCACAAATATCTACCAGCTTCAACACAAGTTTCAACACTCACAATTTGCTCCAAAGCTTCTTCATTCACCTTCCGCCACGATACTCAGCACAAATTATCCAAGTTTAAGTTTATTATAGACTAGGATATGCGAAATCAAGCAATTTAAAAAAAAAACTAACACGCAATCTCGGAAAACACGACCACAAGTTCTGAATTTTGAACTCTTCGTCGTTCCGTCCGTGACGTATCTGCGGAATTTCCTTGACGTTTCATCCGGGATCTGCGTGATGTGCCAGTGTAGCTCACCCAATGCATTTACTATCAGCTGAACTTGCTCTGTCACGCAAATCCCGACAACACGGATAACACGCGCGTGATTTGCGTAAAATCACACATAGTGTAGCCTGGGCTTAATAAGTAATAGCGCGGTGACAAAAGCATTTACTTAAAGGGAAATAATGACCTTTTCCCACAAAAATGGAGTTATCACTTGAAATCGACAGACGAGACCAAAATATATTGTAAATTCATTACATTTTGCATCTTAAACATTAAAGATGTTTCAAGTTAAAGTTGATAAGCGATCCACGCTTATAATGGTTGGTACTCTCAAGTACTTGGTAACGAATTTCGAATCCGGGCTTCTCTCGTGTTTTTGTTGTTGTTGACAAAATTGCATGGAATTTTTTTTTTGCACTCTGTCTATTGTGATTATGAGCCTTGCTATCTTTAACAATCCATAAACATTGAATACACAGGTAACCAAATTAGCAGTTAACTTGCACCCAACGGTGGCCTAATTAGTGGCTGCGACCCTCAATTTGTGAAAATTGGTTCATGCATTTTCAACATTAGGAGTTCTGTTTTGTTTTGTTTCTGGCTGTGTATAACACCAGGCTTAAGCTTATCATAAAAAGAAGCATAACAAACGTAATGAAACAATGCAAAAATGACAATGAAATCGGAAGTTCACTTATGCACCCAACGGCGCCTAGTGTCGGCGATTTGTTTCATTGACCAATCAGGGACGTTGTCACGGTTCTTGGCGCACTTACTTAATTTCGGGCCCTATGACTTGTTTACAAATCAACATTCAAACCAGAGATGGTGATGGATCATACTGTTCATCACCATATATAAGTACATATTTTTAATTTCCCAAAATGTAGTTTTCGAAATATAAAACGTTGTTATTTCACTTTTAAATTGAGATGCGATCAATTTGATACCATACATGTGTGATACAATAATGCAGATAAATAAATCAAAAGGTCATTATTTCCCTTTAAAGCCGTTCACCGTGCCCTCCGCCGACTTACTTTTGTACTTACAATTTATCACGCTCTCAAAGTCATTGCTACGGGTTGATTTTTGGGACATATCAATATGGGCCCATGATTAGAGAGCCCAACCCATATCAGTGCTACAAGCGCGTATAAAATAAGTTGTGCGGGTAAAGTTGTTCTGCCACATCTTGAGATGTTGTAATGGAAAAGGCTTGCGACATTTATTTGTGGAATGTCCGGAACTAATTGCTGACTTTCTCACCCCACGTAACCAGCCACCGAAGATGTTGTGAAGCTGTCACAAGCTTAAATAATTAAATTAATAAATAAATAAGAACTGACTTTCATTTCTATTTCCGCCGTCATGCAATCCAACTTTTATGATCGCTCGTTATATGGCTCGCCATCTGCTGCCAGGGTTTCATCCTGGTCATAAACCATGAGTCTTAACTCTTGCAGCGCTTGATCGCAAACTGTTGGTATTCGTCTCTAAAATTGCATGGTAAGTTTAATATGATGTTGCAACGCTTGCAAAGTGGTGCAGGGTTGGCGAAGACAATTTATGTTTGTGAACATCATGTCGAAACGATAGTGTGTCAACAATAGAGTGCGTGACCTCTTTAATGTTTCGGCTATATTCAGAAATCCTCTGGTCGAGTGATTTAATTTCCTTAGAAATCTAGACAATCCTTGAATTCCTAGTGTCGTGCCACTGTGTGTGCTATAATCCTTCACTTTTAAGTGAATGTTTAAAAACATTCATATTTATGCCAATATTCCATGTCGAACAAATAGCGTATTTATTAATGGGAATATTCCAAGGATGATCTTTAACGGTTAAGCCAGCCTCCATCATTTTACGTCCAATCACACACCACTTCCAACAACTTTTCACATTCACCGATTCAGGCATGCGAATAGGATCTTCTACCTCGCTCCCATGCACCGGAGAATGATGGTGACATCGCACAGCGCAGTTCCACACAGTTAACCACGCGCCCAAGACACAGAGCACTTAGCATAGGAGACAGGTTGCTGCGGACGGCGTGGGACAGGTCACCACGGGTGGGACGGATGACCCGGTCCTGTTGACCGGAGAGCGTCGCGGGACAGGTCACCACGGGTGGGACGGATGACCCGGTCCTGTTGACCGGAGAGCGTCGCGGGACAGGTCACCACGGGTGGGACGGATGACCCGGTCCTGTTGACCGGAGAGCGTCGCGGGACAGGTCACCACGGGTGGGACGGATGACCCGGTCCTGTTGACCGGAGAGCGTCGCGGGACAGGTCACCACGGGTGGGACGGATGACCCGGTCCTGTTGACCGGAGAGCACCGCCGGACAGGTCACCACGGGTGGGACGGATGACCCGGTCCTGTTGACCGGAGAGCGCCGCGGGACAGGTCACCACGGGTGGGACGGATGACCCGGTCCTGTTGACGGAGAGCGTCGCGGGACAGGTCACCACGGGTGGGACGGATGACCCGGTCCTGTTGACCGGAGAGCGCCGCGGGACAGGTCACCACGGGTGGGACGGATGACCCGGTCCTGTTGACCGGAGAGCGTCGCGGGACAGGTCACCACGGGTGGGACGGATGACCCGGTCCTGTTGACCGGAGAGCGCCGTGGGCAATGGTAGTTTGGAGGATAGCGGCGGAAGTGCCAAGGTTTCTCCGCTGAAGAGTCAGGGGACTTG
>JAXIVJ010009313.1:0-51527 GCA_036785665.1 Chirona hameri
GAAACAGCTTTCTGTTTTAAAAGAAAATTTACTGCATGTGCAGCTCAAGTAGAGTCTTGTATTGCCATAGGCTAAATATTTCTTGAAATGTAGGAAGGTCACATAAGGTAGGCCCACCCACCCAACCTCCCACCTGGCCACCAGTCAAGGGTATTGACAGCTTCCAGCTTTGGTGACATCACCAAAGTGTGAAGTTGTCCTTTTCCCTTCATCAATGTTAACACTATGGGATGTTCAGTGATAATGAGCAAAATGCTAACTTGATTAAGCGATGAGTTAGTGGTGATAAGACAAAAGTAAGCAAACCATACAAAAGCCACATCCCTTGCCTTTTGATACCAGGGTCTACTTTGCCTGTGGCTTGTATGGACACATGTTAAATATGGTCTTATGTGAAAGGACGTTTTCCTTGCACGCACACTGGGGGGAGGGGGAGGGGGAGGGGAAGGGAAGGGGGAGAAGGAGGGGAGGGGGGAGAGGAGGGGAGGGGAGGGGAGGGGAGGGGAGGGGAGGGGAGGGGAGGGGAGGGAGGAGGAGGGGAGGGGAGGGGAGGGGAGGGGGAGGGGAGGGGGAGGGGGAGGGGAGGGGAGGGGAGGGGAGGGGAGGGGAGGGGAGGAGGGCTGATTTCCGCCCCCCCCCCCCCCCCCCCCCCCGAGTTTTTTCCTTATGAATAGCGGAAAAAACGGCGGCACGCAGCGCCACCAAATTTGGCACAGCTGTTTGGGCATCAATTACCCGCATGGTGTAGAATTATTTACCTCGGGTCATCTCAGGTCAGGTCACCAGGTTAAGTCAAGTGACCCCACCTCCAAACATGCTTGCAGTCATGCCACAGCCAAAGTGATTGACTGAACAGTTTGAAACTCACAGGATGTTATCAGGTCATAAGTACCTACAATTTGGTTATCTCAAATTTGTCGTATCGGTGACCTAAGGTCAGGTCGATTTCGTGACCTCCCCATTATAAGTCGATGGGGAAAAATGAAATCACATACACATCCATAAGAAATGGCTAAATTTGACCAGTTTTCACTATCTACCACTCTTGTGCCAACTACAAAACCCCATGTCACATTTATGTTCTTTGACCTCTACAAGGTCAACTCAGATGACCCCCAGGTCATGTATGGTTTTCTTCAATTACTCTTTACCAAATCAAGGTAGAGCAACGAGGTTTTCACCATTGTATTTGGCTTGTCTAGACAAATCAATTCATGCAAAAGTTGACCCTGACCTGACCTTAGGTCAGGTCAATTTTTAGATATGACCTAGTTTAACCAGTTCACCAAATATATTGTTTGATGCGTCTCGACGAGACAAACTCAATAGTTCAATCGGTTTTACTCTAGCATGCTTCTGTCAAAAGTTATTCCTAAACAAACAATTAGGCGATTTTTACAATGTTTGAAATTCAATAACATGACATCATTTGAAGGAAAAAGGCCGCCTTGGTGATTTTGATGCCTAATTTACCACAATTGCTATTCACAATGATTTACCTGGGGTGTGTTTGACCTAGACATATTTTAACAAATTACATAAGAATAAGAATATACACATACCAAAAGTGATTCATATCATGACATCACTTGAATTCAAAATCCACACTCATTTGATAATTTAATTACTGCATGTCTCATAAGCGCCAAATATGCTGATGAAGCGCTGCTACCATATGACTGTACCCGTTTGTCTAGTTATCCTGCTTCCACCCACCCATCCACCCACCCACTTCATTCATTCATTCATTCATTCATTCATTCATTCATTCATTCATTCATTCATTCATTCATTCATTCATTCATTCATTCATTTTAGGTGCTGGTGTGCTCATAAGCCATTCACAAGAATCTAAGAATAGGTACTATTGCTAGGATATTGTTAAGAAGTAGCATTCCAGTTTACCCATGATATAATGTATTATTAAAGGGGAAATTTGCTATCATCTGTTCTTTGTGGTATTTCCTACTTTCCCACTGAAATAAATATATACACTTGACACTTATCAAATTGTATGTTCCCTATCTTAATATCAATTGCTACTACAATACTTCCATGTCTAAATTGGTGATTATCAATTAATTATAATGATAGTGATTGATTGGCTTCATATTATCACTGAATATGACACATAAAAGTGATTGTTTTTGAATGCATGAAGCTGGACTCAGGCCAGCATAATAATTGTATGTATATAGCTTTCCACCACATTGTAGCCAAGTTCAGTGAGCTAGGTATTTTGATGATGATGATGATGATGATGATGATGATGATGATGATACTTTCATGCTATGCTCATTATTCATACTACATCCAGGGATAATGCTGTTCTTTTTTCCATCATTAAGCCCCAGATCTCCAAACCTCCTCCAATACACCTCCAAAAAGTTTGCGGTCGTGCCACAGCCAAAGTAATTAACCAAACAGTTTGAAGCTCACATGATGTCATCAGGTCATAAGTACCTACAATTCGTTTATCTCGAATTTGTATATCGGTGACCTAATGTCAGGCCGATTTCGTGACCCTCCCCATTATAAGTCAAATGGGAAAACAATAAAAACATGTATAAATCCATAGGAAATGGATACATTTTACCAGTTTTCACAAGATCCACCGCTCGTGTACCAAATGCAAAGCCATATAACACATTTATGTTCTTTGACCTCTACAAGGTCAACTCAGATGACCCCAGATCACGTATGGTTTGTATTCAATAATTCCAAATCAGAGTAGAGCAATGGAGTTTTCACCAAAAATGGTCTGACCTTGGCTTTTCGAGACGAATAAATTGATGTAAAAGTTGACCTTGACTTGACCTGACCTAAGGCCAGGTCATTTTTTTCTTCGATATGACCTAACTAGGTCACCCAATATATAATTCGATGCGTCTCAACGAGACAAACCCAATAGTGAAAACTGTTTTACTCTCATGCTTCTGTCAAAAGTAATTTCTCAACAATTTGGAGATTTTTAATGTTACAAATTCAATGGCTTCTGCTGACTTAACCATTGAACTTAGGTCAGTTATGATTAAACCTCGGTGACATACAATTCAATTCTCTTTCGAACGTTTTTTCCGCGCTAGCTCTTTTAGTTATCGAGATATAGACAGTTATATCCAGGACACTCACATACAGCCTAAATTTGCATTTTGGTGACCTATGGTGACCTCAATATTGACCTGACCTAAATATATCGATATGCTTTCGATAGAGCTTGTCTCGAGCATTCTAACGCCGTTTTCCGCTTGTCGCTACGTTGCGTGGTTTTCGATATCTTAGGGGGGGTGGGGGGGTGGGGGCGGAAATCACCCCCCCGCAGTTCGTGGTTGGCGCGAACCCCCGGCAGGGCCCGGGTTATGCTGACTGGTGCTGTTAGATGTTACACCCACGGTTACACCCACGGATCTCGTGGTGGTATATCGCCGACGAAATGCTTCCGTATAGAGCT
Source organism: Chirona hameri (assembly GCA_036785665.1). Taxonomy (NCBI): domain Eukaryota; kingdom Metazoa; phylum Arthropoda; class Thecostraca; order Balanomorpha; family Balanidae; genus Chirona; species Chirona hameri. The sequence continues at coordinate 3,452 of JAXIVJ010009313.1, forward strand.
TTTGCGGCGTAGTCCGTCTTCTGTCCCATGCAAGCACAGATGTCTCGAATTTGAGTCACAGTTTCGTTGTTTCGCAGTTTAGTCTGATAACTTTGCTGATCAGGAAGTACTCCTAGAAATGGCTAGAGCTCGATAACTTTGCTGATCAGTAAGTACTCTTATAAATGGCTGGGGCTCGATAACTTTGCTGATCAGTAAGTACTCCTAGAAATGGCTGGAGCTCGATAACTTTGCTGATCAGTAAGTACTCCTAGAAATGGCTGGAGCTCGATAACTTTGCTGATCAGTAAGTACTCCTAGAAATGGCTGGAGCTCGATAACTTTGCTGATCAGTAAGTACTCCTAAAATGGCTGGAGCTCGATAACTTTGCTGATCAGTAAGTACTCCTAGAAATGGCTGGGGCTCGATAACTTTGCGGATCAGTAAGTACTCCTAGAAATGGCTGGAGCTCTTGCGCTGCTGGGAAACGCTTCAAAAGTCCGTTAGAGTACGGCTCCTGCTGAATGTCTGGCTTATCAGAAAAATGGTCGAGGAAATTTGTATTAGATAATCTCACGCATCAAGCCACGGCTGGCTGCTCGCTGGACTCTGAGTATCACCAGTGTCCTAAAATTCCATTTTTGCTTGGTGTCAGAGTGGAAAATAAGAGCCAAAAAAAGACCATGAGAGTGGATAATTATGTAGAAAATGGTACAATATTGATTTCTGGTTTGAATATGAAAAGCAGTATTTTTCGTTGAAATCATGTCTTTTTAGTCAATATTTATGTCAGAATCAATATATCACATTTCATAATTTGGAAGTGGAAAATTTCCTCCTAAAATGGGGAGTGAGAGTGGAAAATTATTCACATTTGGTTGTCATTTCCCACCCAAATCAGTACATTTTGGGACACTGAGTATCACTCCTGATTCCATCTTACTCGTGATTTGTTCATATCGTATCCGGGATCCAGATCCTGGATCCGTAATATCCCGTGATCCTGTTCTGGAACCCACACATGTGTCGGCTACAAAGACCTTCAATCATACTCGAACCCTCTCAACGAATATAACAACTCCCAGTTACATATGTCACCCTCGTTCTGCTGACGTCAAATCGGTGACCCTGGTGTGTGCGTTTCAGGTACATGGGAATCGGCCTGTCTCAGCAGGGGACTAGTCTCAATCGCCTACCAGGTACGTCACCTCGTGCGTGATATCTTGTGAATTATCATTTTATTGTGGTGTGCACGGCGTTAGAATCTGTGCTAGCGATAGTTTGGTTGCGAAATTCCTGATTGAAGATAACGTCTTGACCGTGTTTTGTCTAAGCAACGTTTTTATTTGGTCGTGTTTAGGTGTTAATGGTTAACGATCATGCGTTTAGTATTTTGTCCATGCTCTCCGTGACCTGGGGCATCTTCATCAGATGCCTCTATTTGTCGTTTAGAGCTCGCCATATGTGCTTCCAATTCATTCTGACAGTTATTCGGCCTTTTCACACGCACAGACCAGTCTACAGTTGGTGCCATGTGAGCCGGGTTCGTAGCTTCGGTTTCACTTTCTGATCTTATTATCTGATCGTAGCTGCGTATCGCGTATAATCACTTTCATCACGGAATACCGCTTTCCTGGTAGAAGGTATTTCTAACAGAGACAATACTAAGTTCGTAATAGACTTCCCCATCTGAAAGTCTATACGTAAGGATATCTGATATATATATATATATATATATATATATATATATATATATATATATATATATATATATATATATATATATATACATATATATATATATATATATATATATATATATATATATATATATGTATATATATATATATATATATATATATATATATATATATATATATATATATATATATATATATATATATATATATATATATATATATATATATATATATATATATATATATATATATATATATATATATATATATATATATATATACATATATATATATATATATATATATATATATATATATATATATATATATATATATATATATATATAGATAGATAGATAGATAGATGGCTGGCTGGCTGGCTGGCTGGCTGGCTGGCTGGCTGGCTGGCTGGCTGGCTGGCTGGCTGGCTGGCTGGCTGGCTGGCTGGCTGGCTGGCTGGCTGGCTGGCTGGCTGGCTGGCTGGCTGGCTGGCTGGCTGGCTGGCTGGCTGGCTGGCTGGCTGGCTGGCTGGCTGGCTGGCTGGCTGGCTGGCTGGCTGGCTGGCTGGCTGGCTGGCTGGCTGGCTGGCTGGCTGGCTGGCTGGCTGGCTGGCTGGCTGGCTGGCTGGCTGGCTGGCTGGCTGGCTGGCTGGCTGGCTGGCTGGCTGGCTGGCTGGCTGGCTGGCTGGCTGGCTGGCTGGCTGGCTGGCTGGCTGGCTGGCTGGCTGGCTGGCTGGCTGCTAGCTAGATAGATAGATAGATAGATAGATAGATAGATAGATAGATAGATAGATAGATAGATAGATAGATAGATAGATAGATAGATAGATAGATAGATAGATAGATAGATAGATAGATAGATAGATAGATAGATAGATAGATAGATAGATATAGATAGATAGATAGATAGATAGATAGATAGATAGATAGATAGATAGATAGATAGATAGATAGATAGATAGATAGATAGATAGATAGATAGATAGATAGATATATATATAGATATATATATAGATATATATATATATATATATATATATATATATATATATATATATATATATATATATATATATATATATATATATATATATATATATATATATATATATATTTATGTCTATATCTGAAAGTGAGAATTTCAGATAATGCTCGACCCTGTACGCACATCTGTCTATCCTGGGCTCTCTTTCTCTCCCTCTTTCTCCCTCTTCCTCCCTCTTCCCCCTCTTCCTCCCAGCTCCCTATTCCTCCCTCTTCCTCCCTCTTCCCCCTCTTCCTCCCTCTTCCACCCTCTTCCTCCCTCTTCCTCCCTCTTCCTCCCTCTTCCTCCCTCTTCCTCCCTCTTCCTCCCTCTTCCTCCCTCTTCCTCCCTCTTCCTCCCTCTTCCTCCCTCTTCCTCCCTCTTCCTCCCTATTCCTCCCTCTTCCTCCCTCTTCCTCCCTCTTCCTCCCTCTTCCCCCTCTTCCCCCATCTTCCCCCTCTCTCCCCCCTCTTCCTCCCTCTTCCTCCCTCTCTCCGCTGGCAAGTCATTACGGCCTCGCGTGGCCTTGGCTCCGCGGCGAAGGCCACTGGCCGCCGATAGAGACGCCAACCGCCGGCCGTCCGAAACAAGGCAAGACAAACAAGGAACAGAGAGCGCACACACACTGACAGCTATACACTCAAGGGAAAATGGCCGGCTAGGGGAACGTTGCCCGTTGCAATAGATTAACTATTGCACCGTTGCGTATTGTTTCCGTGTTCGAACTGCCAAGCAACGACCAGGCAACGCTGTGTTAGGTGCGTTGTATCAGTTAGCTGAATGTAAATATTGATGCAACGTGAGGCAAGGTATCGGGAAAGCCTCGCAAGATGTTCAAAAGTCACGTCAATTTCGCCGTGACCAGTGTTTATGACTTCTTGACAACATGTGTGCGAACATAAAGTCGCATCGGAGGAAATATGCGTTTTTCTTGGCCGTTCTCGGCTATCCTATTCGCTGTTTATATTGGCGTTTGGATCAGCCGAGAGGCAGTATAAAAACGTGGTTTGACTTGATACAGCCGGACCTGTGATCTATTCGCGTGTTATCGATCGCGCCATCGATCAGATCCACGTTATTACTTGGGGCATGGTCATTTTCGCTCATGGGACTCGATTGGTCCCTGAAGGATTTGTATGGGTTCAAGCTGGATATTGACGAAAGCCTGTATAATAATATTGGAATTTCGCAAGCCCCGGGACCCCAAAAATATGAATACTTTTGACTCTTTGAAGAATATAGGATATAGTAAGCAATACCGGTAACATTGGGTAGTGCATATAGAAGCGGTTAAGTGTATTGTACCTAGTATTTCTGGGAAAAATATTGTTTAAAACTAGATATCGGCGAAGGAAACTCATGCTCAATACCGTTGTCATATTATATAAATGCTAATTAATACATGACTGTGTTAAGTTTGTTATATTTGTAATAAAGTTTCGATTCAAACAAGCTGAATGATACTGTGCCGTTGTCTTTGGTTTAGGAAATACTAGTTACCATGCTGACTACAATTACCATGCTGACTACAGTTACCATGCTGACTACAGTTACCATGCTGACTACAGTTACCATGCTGACTACAATTACCATGCTGACTACAGTTACCATGCTGACTACAGTTACCATGCTGACTACAGTTACCATGCTGACTACAGTTACCATGCTGACTGCAGTTACCATGCTGACTACAGTTGCCAGGCTGGGAGAAATACTCGTCCTGTTCACCATCCCCCCGTCTCCTTATCCACAGGCTGGGAGAAATACTCGTCCTGTTCACCATCCCTTGTCTCCTTATCCGCAGGCTGGGAGAAATACTCGTCCTGTTCACCATCCCCCGTCTCCTTATCCGCAGGCTGGGAGAAATACTCGTCCTGTTCACCATCCCCCGTCTCCTTATCCACAGGCTGGGAGAAATACTCGTCCTGTTCACCATCCCCCGTCTCCTTATCCACAGTCTGGGAGAAATACTCGTCCTGTTCACCATCCCTTGTCTCCTTATCCGCAGGCTGGTAGAAATACTCGTCCTGTTCACCATCCCCCGTCTCCTTATCCGCAGGCTGGGAGAAATACTCGTCCTGTTCACCATCCCCCGTCTCCTTATCCACAGGCTGGGAGAAATACTCGTCCTGTTCACCATCCTTGTCTCCTTATCCACAGGCTGGGAGAAATACTCGTCCTGTTCACCATCCCTTGTCTCCTTATCCGCAGGCTGGGAGAAATACTCGTCCTGTTCACCATCCCCCGTCTCCTTATCCACAGGCTGGGAGAAATACTCGTCCTGTTCACCATCCTTGTCTCCTTATCCACAGGCTGGGAGAAATACTCGTCCTGTTCACCATCCCTTGTCTCCTTATCCGCAGGCTGGGAGAAATACTCGTCCTGTTCACCATCCCCCGTCTCCTTATCCACAGGCTGGGATAAATACTCTTACTGTTCACCATCCCCTGTCTCCTTATCCACAGGCTGGGAGAAATACTCGTCCTGTTCACCATCCCCCGTCTCCTTATCCACAGGCTGGGAGAAATACTCGTCCTGTTCACCATCCCCCGTCTCCTTATTCACAGGCTGGGAGAAATACTCGTCCTGTTCACCATCCCCGTCTCCTTATCCACAGGCTGGGAGAACTACACGTCCTGTTCACCATCCCCTGTCTCCTTATCCACAGGCTGGGAGAAATACTCGTCCTGTTCACCATCCCCCGTCTCCTTATCCACAGGCTGGGAGAAATACTCGTCCTGTTCACCATCCCCCGTCTCCTTATCCACAGTCTGGGAGAAATACTCGTCCTGTTCACCATCCCTTGTCTCCTTATCCGCAGGCTGGGGAGAAATACTCGTACGGTTACCATGGCGACGACGGGTACGCGTTCAACTCGACCACGACGGGCCAGCCGTACGGCCCGACTTTCACCACCGGCGACGTGATCGGCTGCGGAGTGAACCTAGTGGACAACGCGTGCTTCTACACCAAGAACGGCCACCACCTGGGCATCGCCTTCACCGACCTGCGGGTGAGACAAAATGTGAGACATACCGGGGGGCGGGGAAGGCGCGGGGAAGGCGTGGGGAAGGCGCGGGGCGGGGCGGGGAAGGCGCGGGATGTGTTGAGTATTGACATATTATGATTTGCGGTAGTGGCGTATGTGGAGACGGGTTCAGGTGTGCGTGTTTGTTCGCGAGGGCTATTCAGCACCAGAGAATGGGCCAGAAGTCCTGGTGGCGAAACTCGTACACATGGACCTGTCGCCACAGGTGTTGCTACCGTTAACCCGCGCACTGCAGGGGGGGGGGGGGATTTCCGCCCCCCCAGGTTTTTCAAAGATAGCGAAAAAAACGGCGGCGCGCAGCGCCACCGAGTTTTCGCACACCTGTCAGCACATCAATTGCACACATTTTGAGAAAAAAATAACCTCGGGTCATCTCAGGTCAGGTCACCAGACCGACCAGGTCAAGTGACCCCACCTCCAAAAATGTTTGCAGTTGTGCCAAAGCCAGAGTTTTTCACGGATCAGTTTGAAACTTGCAGGATGTCATGAGGGCATAAGTACTTACAATTCGTATATCTCGGAATTTTGATATCGGTGACCTAAGATCAGGTCAATTTCGTAACCTCCCCATAATAAGTCAATGGGGAAATATACAAATGCTAAGGATATGCATGATATTAGTCCAATTACTTCTGTATCATGTTAATATAGGATATTATTGATGATCCAAGTGTAAGTTTTATTCAGTGACCCCTATTGGGTCATTTGAGGTCATGTGAGGTCACCATCACTTTTTTGTCAATAACTCCCGGCCTAATACAGATAGAGAAGTAAAACAGACATCAATGTGTTTGTCTCGTCGAGACACGTCTTCCCATATGCAACATTCCCCTACTTGGGTCACCACTTGACCTTTACCTGAGGTAAAATTTTTAAGTTAACTTAACAAGGTCACCATGTATATTATTCAAAGTGCCTTGACAAGATAAACACAATGGCGTAAACAGTTTTCCGTTTATCTTTATTACATACAAAGTTGGTAGCGGAAAACGATTTACCAAAAAACGGGATTTTTTCCATTTTTTGACCTCTGGAGCCTCAAATGTTGACCTGAGATCAAATTTGAGGACACCTCAGCGATTGCAAATTTCACTGGCTGGCGTTTGCTTTTTTCCGTTTGTTTCTAACTAGCATAGTTTCTGAAATATATAGGAATTTCTGGAGCGATGTCCTAAAACAGGAAAAACTGGAAAATTTGACCTTTGATGACCTCTGGTGACCTCAATTTTGACCTGACCTAAAACAATACTGACATACTTTCGATAGAACATGTATCAAGCTATCAAATGCCGTTTTCCGCTTCTCGTTACGTAGCGTAGTTTTCGAGATCTCAGGGGGGGGGGGAGGGGGGAGGGAAATCAACCCCCCCGGCTTGCAGTTCGTGTTCGGCGCAAAGCCCCTGCAGTGCGCGGGTTAATCATATTCCGTTGTAATTTTCTGAGCGTGTATATTCTGAGTTATATCAGCAAGTTGTTTGAATGTTTTGGTTATTTTTTGCTTAATAAGGTTATGGGTTTATATACTTGAGTGGAGTGCAAAATTAATTGTCCGCATCAAATATGTTGTGTGGAACTTACTAAAGGTCGCGTTTTGTACGCTCCACTAGCAGCTTTTTAAACTAAGCTTGAAGATGTCCTTTGAACGTATCCTAGTCCGGAATGGTGTAACGTTATAGCATGTACCGTCCGTTTTGCGTGGTCTGAGCTATGAAGTGTATCGCCTGGCTGCTGTCTGTACCGTGTCATGTCCCTATGACCTTTGTGTGACCGAACCACAGCCTGCTGTCATCGGGAATAGATCACCAGCCACAGTTGTCCCGCCCACTGCCGCCGCCGCAGCTGGTCGGATGTACTGCAATGGATGGGGCCTCTTTCCGCTAGAGTCTATCCTAGCAACGTGTTATTTTGCTTCGAGTGTAGCTATGTGTTGCCGTCTCTCGCCTGTTATCTTTGCCGACTTTGGATTTGTTTCGAACGTGTCCTCTCCGGCGCACGTCTGGCACTACCTGCCTCTGTTGTGTTCGCGGCGGTATCTTATCTATACCCGGTGGTGAGCCCCTGTCCCGAGTCCAGTGGTGGATTTTTCATTTCATGAGCTGGTCCCGGATAGTACAAATCCATAGTTGGAGAGTAAAATTGTATTGTAAAATAGTATATAAACCCATAACCTTATTAAGCAAAAAATAACCAAGACAAGTTAAGATTTTCATTTTTGTTTTAATTATTTTACTTGGAAAGTGAAAAAATCCTGATTTGTAATAGATATTAAATCCTTGTGAGGAAAATTGAATTATATTTTAACTACAATGTCGGTAAGAGCAGGCGAAAAGAGAGCAAATTTCCTGAACAAATATGAAAAGAGCAAAATTCTTTGGATACAAAAAGTCCAGAAAATGGCCCAAATTCCAAGGGTGGTCCTGACCCGCAGGACCTTGTCCAGTGTCCACAGTCGACTCTGTACCGTCCGGACCCGCCCCGTTCGGTATCCTGTAGAACCTGTGTTCAATTGCATGCTGTACACAGAAGAGTTTCAGAGGATAATCTGTCCTGAACATTGCATCATGGCCGGACATGTCGTAACGTTATGACATGTACCGTCCGTTTTGCGTGGTCTGGGGTAGCCTGAGTCTGAGTCCGAGTCCGAGTCCGAGTCCGAGTCCGAGTCCGAGTCCGAGTCCGAGTCCGAGTCCGAGTCCGAGTCCGAGTCTGAGTCTGAGTCTGAGTCTAAGTCTGAGTCAGAGTCAGAGTCTGAGTCTGAGTCTGAGTCTGAGTCAGAGTGAGTCTGATCTGAGTCCGAGTCCGAGTCCGAGTCCGAGTCCGAGTCCGAGTCCGAGTCCGAGTCCGAGTCCGAGTCCGAGACTGAGTCCGAGTCCGAGTCTGAGTCTGACCTGAGTCTGAGTCTGAGTCTGGGCTGACCGCCCCCGCTGCGTTCCCCAGTCGGACCTGTACCCGACGGTCGGCCTGCAGACGCCCGGCGAGACGATAGACGCCAACTTCGGCCAGGCGCCGTTTGTGTACGACATAGAGGACATGATGCGGGAGCTGCGGGCGCGGGTACGGACCACGATCCAGAGCCTGCCCGTGCCGGACGCGCTCAACTGCTGGCAGGAGACGCTTCACAGGTCAGCCGTCCTTCACTGATCCCTCCCACACCACAGGGGACGCCCCGCAGGTCAGCTGCCTCCCTCCCACACCACAGGAGACGCCCCGCAGGTCAGCTGCCTCCCTCCCCACACCACAGGGGACGCCCCGCAGGTCAGACCAGACGTCTCCCACGACACAGGAGACGCCCCGCAGGTCAAACGTCTCCCTCTCCTCCTCCCTCCCCACACCACAGGGGACGCCCCGCAGGTCAGCTGCCTCCCTCCCCACACCACAGGAGACGCCCCGCAGGTCAGCTGCCTCCCTCCCCACACCACAGGAGACGTTCCGCAGGTCAGCTGGCTCCCTCCCCACACCACAGGAGACGCTCCGCAGGTCAGCTGCCTCCCTCCCCACACCACAGGAGACGTTCCGCAGGTCAGCTGCCTCCCTCCCCACACCACAGGAGACGTTCCGCAGGTCAGCTGCCTCCCTCCCCACACCACAGGAGGCACTCCGCAGGTCAGACGTCTGCCTCCCACACCACAGGAGACGCTCCACAGGTCAAACGGCTCCCTCTCCTCCTCCCTCCCCACACCACAGGGGACGCCCCGCAGGTCAGCTGCCTCCCTCCACACCACAGGAGACGCTCCACAGGTCAGCTGCCTCCCTCCCCACACCACCGGGGACGCCCCGCAGGTCAGCTGCCTCCCTCCCCACACCACAGGAGACGCTCCACAGGTCAAACGTCTCCCTCTCCTCCTCCCTCCCCACACCACAGGGGACGCCCCGCAGGTCAGCTGCCTCCCTTCCCACACCACAGGAGATGCCCCGCAGGTCAGCTTCCTCCCTCCCCACACCACAGGAGACGTTCCGCAGGTCAGCTGCCTCCCTCCCCACACCACAGAAGACGCTCCGCAGGTCAGCAGCTGCCTCCCTCCCCACACCACAGGAGACGCCCCGCAGGTCAGACCAGACGTCTCCCACACCACAGGAGACGCTCCACAGGTCAGACGCCATCGATGGTCGTGATTATTTTTGTTTAGAGGCCGCTGAGTTTATCGGCGCCCATAACACGATATTCACACACCACTTAGAAACACACGGGAGCGACTCTGGGAAGAAAACGGTACCCTTGCCGCAAACAGACTAATTTGCAGGACCAACACTCGAGTGACTGTGTTTTATTAGAGTCGGCAGGATGAACACTCGAGTGACTGTGTTTTATTAGAGTCGGCAGGATGAACACTCGAGTGACTGTGTTTTATTAGAGTCGGTTACGCCGCGTGAAACCCTGTTTATTTCTGGCTCATCTACTGGAAGCGATGTCAGTTATTTCAATGCACGGCTCCGCGACTGGTGTTTGGTCAATTTATTGTTTTCATTGATAACGCTGTGTAACACTCTGTTTATTTCTGTCATAATTATACCGGGAAACTGACACAGGCAGTTATTTTCATGTACGGTTCTGGGCCTGTTGGTTGTCAATTTGCTCATTTCAGTTGGACAACCTGAAACTGAATTGGACAAGCATATGTCGTATAATGGGATCTGGGGAAGGTTGTACGGTGATGCACTATGCTAAGATTGATAAGACCAGCGGAGTTCGTGTGCTCATCTGAGGCGGAAAATATCCTTGTACGTTTCACAACTCTACGCAACTCCACCGATATTCGAATCGTCTTCTACATGTCCTCCAGCCGCATCTCACAGGGTGGTGTGGCTGACCATGTATGTTGGTTTCTGCGTCGCCCACAGAATGGTACAAACCTACCTGGTGCACCACGGGTACTGCTCCACGGCAGAGGCTTTCGCGAACAGTACGGGTATCGGTATCGAAGAGGATCTCACCTCCATCAGAAACCGGCAGAGTGAGTTCAGGGGGACGGAGGCAGGGCCATGCCCGAAACTGACCGTTTCCGTGTAAGTCTGTCGGTTTGATCGTGGTGGCTGATACGATCATATTCATAGCAAACATTTTTATGTGGGCTGTAAAGGTATCACTAAAACAGTATTGAACTGAAATGGTGCGTGGAGCGGATAGGCATTTGTATGATTGATTGCGTGTACTCGTTTCATGTAGTGATTATCTGTACTTCGCGGTTGCCATAGATACGACTGCCCCTAAATTGTGTTGAACGAACCTGTTTCGCGGATTTCTGATGCGACTGAAGGATGTCGGTTTCGGGTCTGTTTATGCCTATATTTCGTGGGTTTCTGATGCGACCGAAGGATGTCGACTTCTTATCTGTTTGTACATGTATTGCTGAGGCGTTGTCGCGAGGCGTTGTCGCGAGGCGTTGTCGCGAGGCGTTGACAGCGAGGCGTTGTCGCGAGGCGTTGTCGCGAGGCGTTGACAGCGAGGCGTTGTCGCGAGGCGTTGTCGCTGAGGCGTTGTCGCGAGGCGTTGTCGCGAGGCGTTGACAGCGAGGCGTTGCCGCGAGGCGTTGTGGCGAGGCGTTGTCGCGAGGCGTTGTCGCGAGGCGTTGCCGCGAGGCGTTGTCGCGAGGCGTTGACAGCGAGGCGTTGTCGCGAGGCGTTGTCGCGAGGCGTTGTCGCGAGGCGTTGTCGCGAGGCGTTGTCGCGAGGCGTTGCCGCGAGGCGTTGTGGCGAGGCGTTGTCGCGAGGCGTTGTCGCGAGGCGTTGACAGCGAGGCGTTGTCGCGAGGCGTTGACAGCGAGGCGTTGTCGCGAGGCGTTGTCGCGAGGCGTTGACAGCGAGGCGTTGACAGCGAGGCGTTGACAGCGAGGCGTTGTCGCGTGAGTCGTGCTGAGTTAACTCACCATCGTTTCGGCCGCAGAGATTCAGATGCTGGTGCTGGCCGGCCGGATGGGCGAGGCGATCGAGCTGACGCAGCGTCTGTACCCCGGCCTGCTGGAGAAGCAGCAGAACCTCCTCTTCCTGCTCAGAGTGCGACAGTTCATCGAAATGGTCAACGGCACAGACTCAGAGGTCAGTCGCCCGGCCGGAGGCGGTAGGTTTGACGGACTCAGGGGTTAGTAACGGGCTCAGAGGGCAGGCAGCGGGTTCAGCAAGTGGTCAGGCGACTTTCACCAGTAAAAGGCGCTTATACTAAAAGGCGCTTATACTAAAAGGCGCTTATGCTATTACTGGGCCCGACCCACGGCTCCGCTGGATCTTTCGCTGTGCTGACATTCTATGCTGTCCAGTGCGGTTAGTCAGGAGTGCATGATAGCTGTTTGCTGTTTTTTGCTGTTCTTTCCCGCCAGGTTAGAGCAAGTGACCGTACTTGGTTAGTAGCTACCCCCGCCTAGCTGGCGAGGACGCGTGACCGTTCCCCGCCAGTTTAGAGCAAGTGACCGTACTTGGTTAGTAGCTACCCCGCCTAGCTGGCGAGGACACGTGACCGTTCCCCGCCAGGTTAGAGCAAGTGACCGTACTTGGTTAGTAGCTACCCCGCCTAGCTGGCGAGGACACGTGACCGTTCCCCGCCAGGTTAGAGCAAGTGACCGTACTTGGTTAGTAGCTACCCCGCCTAGCTGGCGAGGACACGTGACCGTTTCCCGCCAGGTTAGAGCAAGTGACCGTACTTGGTTAGTAGCTACCCCGCCTAGCTGGCGAGGACACGTGACCGTTCCCCGCCAGGTTAGAGCAAGTGACCGTACTTGGTTAGTAGCTACCCCGCCTAGCTGGCGAGGACGAGTGACCGCTGTTTCACAAATCCCCCGCCAGGTGGCCGAGCAGCGGGCGATCCAGACGTCGGTGATCCAGTCGACGCGGACGCTGACGGAGGCTGAGATGAACGCCAATAACGCGGCAGGCGGCGACGGAGACGATGGCAATCACAGTAACGGCTTCTCCAACGGACACTCTCAGACCGAGAACGACGAGGACATGGGTGGGTCACGTGGTGGGGTACGGGTGGCTGCTATGGTGGCAGTCAGCGGCACGGGTAGGTGCTATGGGGGCAGTCAGAGGCACGGGTAGGTGCTATGGGGGCAGTGAGGGGCACGGGTGGCGGCTATGGTAGCAGTCAGGGGCACGGGTAGGTGCTATGGGGGCAGTGAGGGGCACGGGTGGCGGCTATGGTAGCAGTCAGGGGCACGGGTAGGTGCTATGGTGGCAGTCAGGGGCACGGGTAGGTGCTATGGTGGCAGTCAGGGGCACGGGTAGGTTCTATGGTGGCAGTCAGGGGCACGGGTAGGTTCTATGGTGGCAGTCAGGGGCACGGGTAGGTTCTATGGTGGCAGTCAGGGGCACGGGTAGGTTCTATGGTGGCAGTCAGGGGCACGGGTAGGTTCTATGGTGGCAGTCAGGGGCACGGGTAGGTTCTATGGTGGCAGTCAGGGGCACGGGTAGGTTCTATGGTGGCAGTCAGGGGCACGGACGGGTGCTATGGTGGCAGTCAGGGGCACGGGTAGGTTCTATGGTGGCAGTCTGGGGCACGGGTAGGTTCTATGGTGGCAGTCAGGGGCACGGGTAGGTGTTATGGGGGCAGGCCGAACAGGGGTTAGTCGTGCGTAGTGATATGTGCTTTACTGATTAACACTTTGTGGGCGGGTGCAGGGCCGTGATGAACACTTTGTGGGCGGGTGAAGGGCCGTGATGAACACTTTGTGGGCGGGTGAAGGGCCGTGATGAACACTTTGTGGGCGGGTGCAGGGCCGTGATGAACACTTTGTGGGCGGGTGCAGGGCCGTGATGAACACTTTGTGGGCGGGTGCAGGGCCGTGATGAACACTTTGTGGGCGGGTGCAGGGCCGTGATGAACACTTTGTGGGCGGGTGCAGGGCCGTGATGCACACTTTGTGGGCGGGTGCAGGGCCGTGATGAACACTTTGTGGGCGGGTGAAGGGCCGTGATGAACACTTTGTGGGCGGGTGAAGGGCCGTGATGAACACTTTGTGGGCGGGTGCAGGGCCGTGATGAACACTTTGTGGGCGGGTGAAGGGCCGTGATGAACACTTTGTGGGCGGGTGCAGGGCCGTGATGAACACTTTGTGGGCGGGTGCAGGGCCGTGATGAACACTTTGTGGGCGGGTGCAGGGCCGTGATGAACACTTTGTGGGCGGGTGCAGGGCCGTGATGAACACTTTGTGGGCGGGTGAAGGGCCGTGATGAACACTTTGTGGGCGGGTGAAGGGCCGTGATGAACACTTTGTGGGCGGGTGCAGGGCCGTGATGAACACTTTGTGGGCGGGTGAAGGGCCGTGATGAACACTTTGTGGGCGGGGGTGCAGGGCCCGTGCATGAACACTTTGTGGGCGGGTGCAGGGCCGTGATGAACACTTTGTGGGCGGGTGCAGGGGCCGTGATGAACACTTGTGGGCGGGTGCAGGGCCGTGATGAACACTTTGTGGGCGGGTGCAGGGCCGTGATGAACACTTTGTGGGCGGTGCAGGGCCGTGATGAACACTTTGTGGGCGGGTGCAGGGCCGTGATGAACACTTTGTGGGCGGGTGCAGGGCCGTGATGAACACTTTGTGGGCGGGTGCAGGGCCGTGATGAACACTTTGTGGGCGGGGTGCAGGGCCGTGATGAACACTTTGTGGGCGGGTGCAGGGCCGTGATGAACACTTTGTGGGCGGGTGCAGGGCCGTGATGAACACTTTGTGGGCGGGTGCAGGGCCGTGATGAACACTTTGTGGCGGGTGCAGGGCCGTGATGAACACTTTGTGGGCGGGTGCAGGGCCGTGATGAACACTTTGTGGCGGGTGCAGGGCCGTGATGAACACGTTGTGGGCGGGTGCAGGGCCGTGATGAACACTTTGTGGGCGGGTGCAGGGCCGTGATGAACACTTTGTGGGCGGGTGCAGGGCCGTGATGAACACTTTGTGGGCGGGTGCAGGGCCGTGATGAACACTTTGTGGGCGGGTGCAGGGCCGTGATGAACACTTTGTGGGCGGGTGCAGGGCCGTGATGAACACTTTGCGGGTGCAGGGCCGTGATGAACACTTTGTGGGCGGGTGCAGGGCCGTGATGAACACTTTGTGGGCGGGTGCAGGGCCGTGATGAACACGTTGTGGGCGGGTGCAGGGCCGTGATGAACACTTTGTGGGCGGGTGCAGGGCCGTGATGAACACTTTGTGGGCGGGTGCAGGGCCGTGATGAACACTTTGTGGGCGGGTGCAGGGCCGTGATGAACACTTTGTGGCCGGGTGCAGGACTGTGATGAACACTTTGTGGGCGGGTGCAGGGCCGTGATGAACACTTTGTGGGCGGGTGCAGGGCCGTGATGAACACTTTGTGGCCGGGTGCAGGGCCGTGATGAACACTTTGTGGGCGGGTGCAGGGCCGTGATGAACACGTTGTGGGCGGGTGCAGGGCCGTGATGAACACTCTGTGGGCGGGTGCAGGGCCGTGATGAACACTTTGTGGGCGGGTGCAGGGCCGTGATGAACACTTTGTGGGCGGGTGCCGGGCCGTGATGAACACTTTGTGGCCGGGTGCAGGGCCGTGATGAACACTTTGTGGGCGGGTGCAGGGCCGTGATGAACACTCTGTGGGCGGGTGAAGGGCCGTGATGAACACTTTGTGGGCGGGTGCAAGGCCGTGATGAACACTTTGTGGGCGGGTGCAGGGCCGTGATGAACACTTTGTGGGCGGGTGCCGGGCCGTGATGAACACTTTGTGGGCGGGTGCAGGGCCGTGATGAACACTCTGTGGGCGGGTGCAGGGCCGTGATGAACACTCTGTGGGCGGGTGCAGGGCCGTGATGAACACTTTGTGGGCGGGTGCAGGGCTGTGATGAACACTCTGTGGGCGGGTGCAGGGCCGATGGGATTCTGGTGGCGAGCGTACACGCCATGCACGTTAACCATCGACAGCTGGCAGATTGCGCTACAGCGGCACCTGTTGCTCCACACATTGTTGAGGCGTGCAGCTGTTATCAAGTGTGAACGTTGCGATAAAATGCATGGCACAGTAATTGTATCTATCGCTCCGGCCCCAAATGCACACATCCGGGAAGACGCGGCATCGCGGTGGCGTTCATGGTGCTTCAGTTTCCATTGTATTCGTTCAAGCCCCCAGGAAACTCAGACCCATTCGGTTTATTGCTGATAAGCTTCTGTGTTGCTCGCACTGGTGTTAGTGGGCATTTTTGGGGGGCTTTGAGATTGTTTGGATTATTTGGATGGAGATCGGATGCTTGATTGGCTTACGAGGAGTTATATTAGCTATGTTTTTCTTGTAATTTGTATAATCACTTTTCGTATGCCGTCTCGCCTCCACACACCCACTGTTCTGTATACATTATGTGGACCAGTGTATCTAGTTGTCTCTCCCCCGTCAGCTATCTATTGCGCACGCGCACACCACTGATGTCTGACACCACTGTTATTACCGCCGACCGTCAGACGTGGACCGGCCTTCCGAGCTGGAGTCGCCGGCCACCGCCAAGAAGCGTGTCCTCTGCGGGGGCAGCACCTCCGCCCTGGAGAAGGTGCTCAAGTTCGGCCGCGAGCTGCAGCTCTTCTACCTGCGACTGCGCTCAGAACAAGGAGAGAGCGACTACAACAAAAACCTGCTGCAGGTCTGTGTCGGGCGGCGAGGGTGTTGGGAGCCGGTGGTAGCTAACGGTGGGGCTGACGTGAGGGCTGGCTTCAGTATACGTTTGCTATAGGTGTCGCTGTGGTAGGGCGGTCTGTGTCGGGCGGCGAGGGATAGTGTTGGGAGCGGGTGGTAGCTACCGGTGGGGCTGACGTGAGGGCTGGCTTCAGTATGCGTTTGCTATAGGTGTCGCTGTGGTAGGGCGGTCTGTGTCGGGCGGCGAGGGTGTTGTGGGAGCCGGTGGTAGCTGAAACAGACTTCAGACTGACTGACACAGACTTCAGACTGACTGAAACAGACTTCAGACTGACTGACACATACTTCAGACTGACTGACACAGACTTCAGACTGACTGGAACAGACTTCAGACTGACTGAAACAGACTTCAGACTGACTGACACATACTTCAGACTGACTGACACAGACTTCAGACTGACTGACACAGACTTCAGACTGACTAACACAGACTTCAGACTGACTGACACAGACTTCAGACTGACTGACACATACTTCAGACTGGCTGACACAGACTTCAGACTGACTGACACATACTTCAGACTGGCTGAAACGGACTGCAGTCACAGCCGTTGCGTGTGTGTTGACAGGACGCGTTCAGCCTGCTGGCGTGAGCCGACCCCTGGTGCAGCCCGGTGAACAACCGTTGCGTGTGTGTTGACAGGACGCGTTCAGCCTGCTGGCGTACGCTGACCCCTGGTGCAGCCCGGTGAAGTGGCAGCTGGACCCGGTGCAGCGCGAGTCGGCCTGCGCCGCGCTCAACTCTGCCATCCTCAGTAAGACGGCCTACCAGCGGCGGCAGAGCGTCGGGCCGTACTCGGCCGTCGTTAGTAAGACGGCCGGCCAGCGGCGGCAGAGCGCCGGGCCGTACTCGGTCGTCGTCGTCGGTAGAGCCTCTGGTTGTTCGGCTGTAGCTGGCCTTCTAGTAGTTAGATAGCTTCTGGTTACTTGGTCATGCTCAGGATGTGAGTGGAGAATGGATGTGCCGGCACGACGGTGTAAGCCGGGTTCAAACTTGACTTCGCTGTGCATGAGAGTGGTCTGCTGCATTGGGCTCAGATCTTACAGGGATACTTTGGCCAACTAGGTGACGACCAGCCCATTCTTGCGTCGACGCGTAGCTCGTGTGTCTGCGCAACGCCGTCTGCTGCTATCATACTGTACCCGGTTTCTCCTCTAACTTATCTTCTCCCCGGGTAAGCGGACTTCCTTGGTTTGACTCTCTCGCTGACCTCCCACTAGTACCTTTTCCGTCTTTTGACCTCCCGTTTCCCTCTGCAGGCTCCGACAACCTGCCTCGCCGGCCTCCGCTGGAGGTGGCGCTCTCACACAGCAAGGAGCTGGTGGCGCTCATGGCCCGATCCGGCCTCGGCGCCTGTGCCTTCGCCGACATCGACGCCCTCTTCCAGCCATAATAGCCAGCCGCGCGAGACGGCGGCGCCGGCGGGCGGCGTGGTTGACAGTGCGCGCCCGGTCTCCGCCCGTCGATTGTGACGATTGCATTATGTAGACTAGCTGCGGCGGCGGCGGCGCTGCCGGCGGAGGTGAAGACGACGGGCTGTAGTGAACGGGTAGACGGCGGGCTGCGAGGGCGGTGGAGTGGTGGCGAGTGGCGACGCCGGGTCGGTTCGTCGGGTGAGGGTCGCGCGGTGCGGTGCGGTGCGGTGCGGTGGCTGGGCGGTACAGAAGGTGCTGGTGAGGCGTGGCAGTGGACGTGGGCGGGAATGGTCGCAGGCAGTCCCGTGCGCCGTCCGCTGGTACAGCGGTACCTGATCGGGTACCTGCGGGGTACCAGACGAGAAAGCGTGTGAGTGAGTCGAACCGGACAGGACCGAACTATCTGGACTGCCCTGGATCGAAGAGGAACTCTTGGAGAGAGGTCTCGAGGAAAGAGGCCTTGCCAACGTCTCGACCGACCGCCAGTGCTAGCTGGGAACGCGTCCGGCGTGGCGGTGGTGTGGAACATAGAAACGGGCGACGCGTGCTGGCGACCCTGCCGTCTCCGGCCGCAAGGGCGTCACACCGTTGGCGTTAGCCGACAATATGAACCTAGCCGGCGTGGCCGGGCCGGCCCATTGTCCATTGTTTACGTGCGAGTTTTAGCGGGCGGCGTTCTGCGCGGTCCGCCGTCCGGCGTGGAGGGAGGGCTGTCCCGTACGAGTGGTGTATAACATACCTGCCTCTGGATGTGCGTGTGTGTGGGTGTGTCGAGTGGCCGGCCTAACCGGGCAGTGTGCTTTGTGTCCTAACGTGCCCCGCCGGCAGGAGCGGCGCAGTGTACACACACACACAGCTTGCTCGTACGATATTGTGGACGTAGCCGTCAATCATGAATAAATTTTTCACTGGAATGTTTCTGTTTGGGGTCCGGGCACCTCCAGGACAGGCCTGGAATTGTAACCGACTTGATGGCAAGAGAAAGCATCTAGAAAGAACGGCACGAGTGCTTTATTAACCAAAAAAAACTCGCATCACGGATTGACATCACAGACCTTACCTGACCAGACGAAACTAAGCGTAATATCCATTAAACGAGCACCGTCTAGCAGACTTGTACTCAACTCAATCAATCGACTCAAGTTACACCCGTCTTGTCAGCCTTTCGGGTCCTGATAACTATCAGGGTTCGCTGGCACGCCGTACGCTAGCTGTGATGCAAATTGTATACTTAGACTGGATATGCTAACACGCATGTCTAGATACTAAACTTGCATCTCAGCTATAGCGTACGGTCTGGCGGCGAACCCTGATCCTTATCAGTACCCGAAGGGCTGACCACGCGACGGGAGTAACTTGAGTCGATTGATTGAATTGAATAAAAGTCTGCCGTCTAGCGTGGACGATATGTTCACAAGTATGCACAATGCACATGCACATTACAATGATGTGTTTACCACAATAGACACAGTGGTAACGCGCTGACGACGATGACATGGGCCCCCGCAAGACTTAGCTGGTCCGAATCGACCAGGATCCGGGACAGACCGAACGAGAACGCGTCATACAATTTTGTCAGTGTCACTTATACTATGAAAACAGTAAGTTTGTTGGCAAACAGGCATGACTTGTTCTCGGGTCACAAAGATCATCGATAACGACAGACCACTGAGCCTGGTGACATGGAATTCTGACGTTTTAACAATATGAAGTGGGTGGCATTGTGACTTCCGGCCGGCCTTCTATCCCATCACGGTTGAAGACGAAACTAGAGATTCGTACCTCCGATCCAAAAGCAGCTGGCCGAACCCACCTGACCTGCCGCCGCTGCCACGAGACCTCTGGGCCAGCTGACCCCGCCCGACCACACGTCCTGACCTCCTGCCGCGGCCACGGGACCTCCTCTGGGCCAGCTGACCCTGCCCGACCCCACCTGACCTGCCGCCGCTGCCACGGGACCTCCTCTGGACCAGCTGACCCCGCCCGACCCCACCTGACCTGCCGCGGCCACGTGACCTCCTCTGGGCCAGCTGACCCCGCCCGACCCCACGTCCTGACCCCCTGCCGCGGCCACGTGACCTCCTCTGGGCCAGCTGACCCCGCCCGACCCCACGTCCTGACCCCCTGCTGCGGCCACGTGACCTCCTCTGGGCCAGCTGACCCCGCCCGACCCCACGTCCTGACCTCCTGCTGCGGCCACGGGACCTCCTCTGGGCCGGCTGACCCCGCCCGACCCCACGTCCTGACCTCCTGCCGCGGCCACGGAACCTCCTCTGGGCCAGCTGACCCCGCCCGACCCCACCTGACCTCCTGCCTGTCCCGGTCCTGCACCCGACTGTGGATACTGCACCTCTGACCAGTCTGGGTCAGCGAAGCGACCTTCCCAGATCGGTCACCGATCAAGCGAGCCTCTTCCGTCCGCCCGGCAGTCAGGTGCGCCCTCTCCTCGAGAGACTGATGCCGTTAGTTGTCTGAGCTGCCTCTCAAACAGCCCAAACCACCCAGCGTTCCCCGCCGGCTGCGTACTTCTCGCTGTATGTCTTCCTGCGCTACCAGCCGTCACTGCCGGGGACCTCCCGAGTCACAGCGTCTTCTTTCTTAGCTGAACCTCGACCGGCGGGTCTCCTAACTCATTCGCCTCACTGCACCACGCCAGACTGCCCTTCGCGGCCATCGCAGTCCAGCGCGGTTTCTGAAGCGACCTGCTCCGTCTCTGCACCGTCCTCTGACGGGCCCGACGCCGCCGTCTCTACCGCAGTCTCTACCGCAGTCTCTACTGCAGTCTCTACCGCAGTCTCTACCGCAGTCTCTACTGCAGTCTCTACCGCAGTCTCTACCGCAGTCTCTACCGCAGTCTCTACCGCAGTCTCTACCGCAGTCTCTACCGCAGTCTCTACCGCAGTCTCTACTGCAGTCTCTACCGCAGTCTCTACCGCAGTCTCTACCGCAGTCTCTACCGCAGTCTCTACCGCAGTCTCTACCGCAGTCTCTACCGCAGTCTCTACTGCAGTCTCTACCGCAGTCTCTACCGCAGTCTCTACCGCAGTCTCTACCGCAGTCTCTACCGCAGTCTCGACCGCGTCACTGCCGCCGCCGTCTCGACCGCGTCACTGCCGCCGCCGTCTCTGCCGCAGTCTCTACCGCCACCGCCGCTGCAGTCTCTACCGTCGTCACCGCCGCCGCAGTCTCTACCGCCGTCACCGCCGCCGCAGTCTCTACCGCCGTCACCGCCGCCGCAGTCTCTACCGTCACCGCCGCCGCAGTCTCTACCGCCGTCACCGCTGCAGTCTCTGCCGCCGTCACCGCTGCAGTCTCTGCCGCCGTCACCGCCGCCGCAGTCTCTACCGCCGTCACCGCCGCAGTCTCTACCGCAGTCTCTACCGCCGTCACCGCCGCAGTCTCTACCGCCGTCACTGCCGCAGTCTCTACCGCCGTCACCGCTGCAGTCTCTGCCGCCGTCACCGCCGCTGCAGTCTCTGCCGTCACCGCCGCCGCAGTCTCTACCGCCGTCACCGCCGCAGTCTCTACCGCAGTCTCTACCGCCGTCACCGCCGCAGTCTCTACCGCCGTCACCGCCGCAGTCTCTACCGCAGTCTCTACCGCCGTCACCGCCGCCGCAGTCTCTGCAGCCGTCACTGCCGCAGTCTCTACCGCCGTCACCGCCGCAGTCTCTACCGCCGTCACTGCCGCAGTCTCTACCGCCGTCACCGCTGCAGTCTCTGCCGCCGTCACCGCCGCAGTCTCTACCGCCGTCACCGCCGCCGCAGTCTCTGCAGCCGCCACCGCCGCCGCCGTGGAGTCGGTGGAATTCTCGCAGCCGTTGGTTGGCGGAGCAGCCGATGGGTCGGGTACAGTTGTTTTCTCGGGGCTTGACTGACTCCCTCCAGGCTGAAACACAATCAGGTAGCTGTAAGCACCTTGCTTAGCATGCCGATCGTCCATAATAACCAACATGCATTTGCCATTAGTTCACCAAATAATCAACAATTGGTTCTAAAACGATACTAAATAGTTGGTGACTTTACAATTGTTTGAATCTTACTTGTAGTCCACAACAGTAATCGATGTAGTAACAGCACCCAATCATAACGTAACGAAAGTGACTCCATTTGCGCGGTTGATTATAAAATTAAATCCCCACATCGCGCCATGATCTTACTAAATCATCCTACGTGACCGGTACCCCATTCCCAATCGCGCGGTAACAGTCAATAGCCTAACGCGTCGTCACTCCCCCC
Source organism: Chirona hameri (assembly GCA_036785665.1). NCBI lineage: Eukaryota > Metazoa > Arthropoda > Thecostraca > Balanomorpha > Balanidae > Chirona > Chirona hameri. Next base: position 25,486 of record JAXIVJ010009313.1, read on the forward strand.
GTTCTGCACCGCACATCGGACTTCGGAGCGGCCCCGGCCCGCCGGACGGTACCTTGACGAACAGCTGCAGCTGGCGGGTGAAGCCGGAGGCGGTGTGTTCCGGCTGGCCGACCAGCTGGCACGGCATGAATCCCATCTCCTGCAGCAGCTGCGGGAACTGACGCGGCCGCAGCCACAGCTTGCCGAACGTCTCGCTGATCTGAGGCTGCGGACAGCGAGACCACGGTTACCAATCGCAACACAGTCGCGAAAGCCACGTACACAGGACCACAACACAGTACAGCACAATCACAAGAAAGCGCAATTATAAGCCATACATTGTCAGTCATAGCAATCCTTCCATAATGCTAGCATACTGTTCGATTAATCTGCAATCCATTCATTGATTCATTCATCCATTCCTTGTGACACAGACACACAGACACACAGACACACACCCCCACGCGCACGCGCACGCGCACGCGCACGCGCACGCGCACGCACACGCACACGCACACACATTATTTAATTAATTCATACAGTCATGCATTGACTCCCGCGCCCAGACAGGAATTCATCACTTATTTGCTTACCCTCTTCCTTCCATGCCTTCCCTCCATCGGACAGCCCTCCCTGTCGACTGACCGTGAGTTTCTTGTATCGGAGGTAGCTGCTCCATGGCTGCGGTTCGAGCAGCAGCCGGCCGCCGGGCTTCAGACACAGGTAGACACGGCGCAGGAAGCGACGGATGCCGGCGTCGCCGAAGTTGAGGTGCACCCACTTGGTGATGCTGAGACAGAGTACCGTGTCGAACTCGGCACGGATCGTCTCCAGCAGGGCGTCAGACTCCAGCACGAAGTTGGCCTGCCGGGGAGAGGTGAAGCGTTGGTTAGGACTGAGCACGGACGAATATTTAACTAGGAAACATAATTAAAAACCGACTGAGTACTTCAACACTTTTAGTGAAACTAATTCAAACCAGCTGAAAAAATATACTGACCTGACCATTCTTGAATCCATGAGTAGTAAAGAGATACTGGCTCACCAACAAACGTTTGCTTGGGCCGGCGTTGAGACCACGTCTTAGCATATTCTGATACCATCAATGACAGATGCTCGAACTCCGACCCGGTGTCACAAGAGCAGCCTTCCTAGGCGATCCTAGCACCTCCCCACGCTCTCAACTAGGTGATCCTAGCCCCTCCCCGCGCTCTCAACTAGGTGATCCTAGCCCCGCCACACGCTCTCAACTAGGAGATCCTAGCCCCTCCTGCGCTCTCAACTAGGTGATCCTAGCCCCTCCCGCGCTCTCAACTAGGTGATCATAGCCCCTCCCCGCGCTCCCAACTAGGTGATCCTAGCCCCTCCCCGCACTCTCAACTAGGTGATCCTAGCTCCTCCTCGCGCTCTCAACTAGGTGATCCTAGCCCCTCCTGCGCTCTCAACTAGGTGATCCTAGCCTCTCCCAGTGCTCTCAACTAGGTGATCCTAAACCCTCCCGCGCTCTCAACTAGGTGATCCTAGCCCCTCCCGCGCTCTCAACTAGGTGATCCCAGCCCCTCCCCGCGCTCTTAACTAGGTGATCCTAGCCTCTCCCAGCGCTCTCAACTAGGTGATCCTAAACCCTCCTGCACTCTCAACTAGGTGATCCTAGCCCCTCCTCGCGCTCTCAACTAGGTGATCCTAGCCCCTCCCCGCGCTCTCAACTAGGTGATCCTAGCCCCTCCCACACCCTCAACTAGGTGATCCTAGCCCCTCCCTGCGCTCTCAACTAGGTGATCCTAGCCCCTCACTGCGCTCTCAACTCACGTGTACAAACGAGACGTTGCCGGGAAAGTTCGCGGCACTAGCACCGGCTTTGGTGTCGCCAGGGGTCGCCACCCCGTCCTTCCGTGGCTCCCGGTAGTGTTTCACGTTCTTCCTGGCGATCTGGGGAGAGGGGATGTCACAACGGTGCCGCAGGATGACACAGGCAACAACACGCTGAAGATACCTGTGCAGCGCAACTTCATACCAGTGGGCTGGCATCATACAAATAGATAATCAGGCCAGCGGCAGCACACTCAGCTTAGCGAGAGCTGTGGTCCAGGGGCTCAGCAAGGTAAAGGATCACAAAGCAGGAGCTCAAAGTCTAAGGCTTTCATGTTACAAAACAACCAGAGCTTTACTACATCAATGGATTCCGACAACATTGAAAATCACATCAAATGGCAAAATTGTATATATTGCATGCATTTAAGCCTCGACTTGACTATAGTTATTAGCTTCAGTAAATCCCAACACCTTACATGGACATTTGATTACCCTCAGCTCGAGTATGTCCCACACCTCAACCTGACCAACTCCTCCCTCACCTTGATCAGCTTGACTACCCACAACTTGAGCATGTCCCACACCTCAACCTGACCAGCTCCTCCCTCACCTTGATCAACTTGACTACCCTCGACTCGAGTATGTCCGACACCTCAACCTGACCAGTTCCTCCCTCACCTTGATCAACTTGACTACCTTCGACTCAAGTATGTCCCACGCCTCAACCTGACCAGCTCCCCTCACCTTGATCAACTTGACTACCCACGACTCGATATGTCCCACACCTCAACCTGACCAGCTCCTCCTCCCTCACCTTGATCAACTTGACTACTAGAGATGCAATTTTTTCTCTCTCCAAAAAACAGGAACCGGCCCCGCACCGCCACCGCTCATACATGAGTTGGGACCGGCATCAAGGCCGGCCACATGTGGCAGCACCCGCCAGGCCCAGCACGCGGCAGCTAGGAATCTGCATGTATACTTCATTCTACACTTAAAATCTTTTAGCAGGAATATTTATAGTTTGCAATGTGCATTTTGCACCATTTTAACACACACCACATTGAAACACCAATGGATAATGGATATATATGGACCATGGAGTAAAGAAATCCCACACAAGTCAGAACTTGAGATAAATAATCAACAACAGACTAACAGGAAAGTCGAACAGGTCAAGGTGAGTAGACTTCTTTCATCTTTGGTGGTTTGCAAAAATAAAAATAAAAATAAGATGCATGATATAGATCATGCAAGTCCAAACGAGCAGCTTAAAAGTATGTAATAAGTATGCATTCATCACTCAACATCACACAATGCAATGTTTGGGTTGTAATTGTAATAGCTTCTACAAACAATGTTGAGGTACTACAACCTACTTACTTATTTGATCAATGTTGACATGGACTAGTAAATAATACATATACTTCACAGGATAATGGGGAAAAGGCAAGTTTTCCTGGACATTTAAGTATGACACGTACTAAAAACATTGGGAGTGACAATCATATCTTGAATGATAAAAGTAAAATAATCAACCTGTTTTAAATTACAGAGTATCCTCAGTTTTCTCACTATCCAAGCCAAGATATCTATAACTAACATCCAAGCCAGTCACACACAGAGCCACTCTTATACGGCCTTGGCACATATTTATACAGCCTTGGGCAGTGGGCACAGATAAACAAAGCCTGAGCTACTTCACTGCCAAGGCCAAGGCTGTACAACTGCCTTGGTACAACTTCACACGTCCGTCAAGCTAGCAGCAGATTCATATTCGCGTATCTGATGCTGCCAGACAGACATTCGCCGGGCTCGAATATACTGCTACTGGCAGCAGATTCGGCGAATGTCTGTCAGCTGGCAGCATATTCGTGAACAACTTCCGCGGCCTTTTTGGCGCATCTTAGACGCGAGCAGCAGATTCAGATATTCGCCGGGCTCGAATATACTGCTACCAGCAGCAGATTCGGCGAATGTCTGTCAGCTGGCAGCATATTCGTGAACAACTTCCGCGGCATTTTTCGCGCATCATCTGAACGCCAGCAGCAGATTCGCAACGTGATGTTTGAGTTGAGTTGTTCGGTGAGAGATGGGTACCTTCTAGGTAAGTAGGTATTGATCGACGTATTACTGACTTGAAGCAGTCAGTGAGTGGCACCTCTAACCTCCTCCTACTTGCCTAGAAGGTACCCATCTTTCACCGAACAACTCAACTCAAACACATCACGTTGCGAATCTGCTGCTGGCGTTCAGATGATGCGCGAAAAATGCCGCGGAAGTTGTTCACGAATATGCTGCCAGCTGACAGACATTCGCCGAATCTGCTGCTGGTAGCAGTATATTCGAGCCCGGCGAATATCTGAATCTGCTGCTCGCGTCTAAGATGCGCCAAAAAGGCCGCGGAAGTTGTTCACGAATATGCTGCCAGCTGACAAGACATTCGCCGAATCTGCTGCCAGTAGCAGTATATTCGAGCCCGGCGAATGTCTGTCTGGCAGCATCAGATTCGCGAATATGAGTCTGCTGCTAGCTTGACGGACATCAACTTCACTGCTGTGCGTAATGGCGGCTGAAGTATTTGACAATTGTGAAGCGTTGAGCTCAAAACGGCGCAGACAATTAATCCCGTCACCGAAATGGCTAACTTTATCACCATATATTACTTAAAATCACCAAAATGAAAATGTCAACATATTGCGGATTCGGCAGATGGACTTCTTTAAACATATTTAAACTTCAACTGACACCAAGGGTTAAGATTTGATACTACAGCTTATTTTCTAATACGAACATGAACAATTGTCTTCACACAATTCTGAGGCGTCGCGATTCTGAGGTGTGAAGTTGTGAATATCTGTCAAAGTGACACATTCGCGAATATCTATCTACTGCTTAAAGGGAGTGTGCCTACTCACATCGCTTAGTTGGGGTTATTGGCACTGGTCTATAGAACACAATTTTCTGAATTGAACTATTACATCATTTCTCCAGATTCACCCTAGTTGCTGAGATATTCAAAGACTCCAGGAATTTGCTTGGGAGCAAAAAGTTATCGGGTAGACTCCAGAGGGCTTCCGCTACTATAAGCACTGCAACTATCGATTAAACTGCTAGCATATTGTTAGCCCCGGCCAATAGCAATTCAACAAAACAGCTCGTGCACGCTGATAGCAGCAGCCGAACAGAAAATGGACGGCCATCATGTTTTTCGATGATGGCCGTTTCGATGATGGCCGATGGCCATTTTTTGAAGAAGATATCAATTTAAGCTACGAAACTTGCACATAATAAAGTTCACAGTGGCAAGAACGTGCTGTGCAAAACTCGTCTTTCTATCTTGCATGATGTGACCGTAATTGTATTGTCTTATGTGCGCCGTTTACATAACATCACCATAGTGGCGATCGTTTTATAGATATCGAAACAAAAATATACAAAAAACAATATAAGTGAAAATTCAACTAAAGGGGCTCCAGATGTGAATTTCATCATAACCAACAATCAAACCAACAGCTACTTACCGTATGAAAAATATTTTTGACATTCCAAAACAGTAGGCACACTCCCTTTAATTGACACACGTGATTCTTTTACGGTCCAGTCCTGGCGAATTCGTCGCAAACGTGACTCATCAAAACACATTGTTTGGAAATTGGGTTTGAATGTGTTGTTGGGGAGTGTCACGTGTAATTATGCAAGGTCATATATACATTATGGAGCTATTGTGATAAGAAGTTGAAGTGGAACTAGACAGGTTTGCATTCTGGGATAGGTCTTGGCCACTTAAGATTTCTTTCCAAAATGTTTTTTGTTTGTTTGTGTTTTGCAGTCTTTCCACCTTTATAATTGTAATTGCATAAAATACAATATTTGTTCACTACCAAAACTACAAATGATATGACTTGAATATGTCCTTTCTCATGTGGAACTAAATAGTAAATATGTATCAATAAATATTCTCAGTAATATGTATTTACAATAGTATTAACAATAATTATTATCATATACGTGGGTGGTTTTGTTCCATAGGTACTTATTTGTTATACAAAATAATTTGGGGTGACCTGGGGCAATGGGATGACTAAATATAATATTGTATGCCACCCCACCTAGTTACTAGCGATGACAGTGGAATATGATTTGGGGTAGTTGTTTCTGTTTGACTGCACTCGACTCGCACTGCTGCAGTGACTGAGCTGATGAATTGATCATGAATTGACCCTGTAGTTTGATTTATTAAGTTTCACTGGTGTGTCCACTCCTTGCTAGGTCGTACTAGTTATCACTTTTAATTTGTAAACTGTGACATTGGTATGTGTTATGCTGGTGTTTTACTGTTAACTGTTGTATATTTTTTTCTCTCAATTTATCATGATCTTTAAGCATGTATGTTCTGACTTCTGCCAATATTTATTTATATTTAGTTTCTTTAAATTGATAACTTGTGCTGAGCCCGACATGAGACCGGCAAGCCTGAGTTCAGACACAGCTTCAGGCACGCCGGGCCTGAATTTGGGCCCAGCGCCGGCTCCGTGGTCCTGAAATTTGCGTCTCTATTGACTACCCTCGACTCGAGTATGTCCCCCCCCCTTCAACCTGACCAGCTCCTCCCTCACCTTGATCAACTTGACTACCCTCGACTCGAGTATGTCCCAGACCTCAACCTGACCAGCTCCCTCAACCTGACCAGCTCCTCCTCCCTCACCTTGATCAGACTGCTGTCGATGTCCAGCCCGACACAGCGGCGCGGTCCGTAGTCCTTGGCCACCGTGAGCGTCACATGACCGATGTTGCAGCCCACGTCGAGCACATCCAGACCTCGGAACCACTCCGGCCTCAGGCAGGCCAGTCGCGCGTCCGGCCCCCCGCCGTTCCGGTAGCCGTAGTAGCGGTTGTAGTTGCCGTACTGGAACTGCGCCTTGCGCGGGTCGAACTCTTGGTCCGAGCCACCGTCAGCGTCAGCGTCGGCGGCGTCGGTGCCGTCGGCGGGGTCAGGGTCGGATTTGGCTGCGGGATCGTTGCCGGTGGTTCCAGACTCGGTGGTTCCGGCAGGTTCTGCAGTTTTAACAGACCCAGCAGCTGCAGCAGGTTCCGTGGATCCTGAAGGTTCAATGGTTGTAACAGGTTCAGGGATTTCATCTGTCTTAGCACCAACAGAATCAGTAGTTCCACCTGGCTTGTCACCAGCAGATTCGGTGGTCCCACCAGACTTAGCAACAACAGCTTCAGTGGTATTATCAGACCCAACACCAACAGGCTCAGTGGTTTTGACAGCTTCAGAAACTTCAGCAGGATCTTTGGAACCCGTGGTATCTGTAGTTCCCACAGTAGCAGTAGTTTCATTAGGCTTATCACCAAGTGGTTCAGCAGTCCCAGAAGACTCCACAGTTTTCCCGGACTTTGTCGTTCCATCAGGTTTGGCACCAGGTCCAGTAGTCCCAGAAGCTTCAGCAGATCCAGTCAGCTCTGTACTCTGAGCGGACTCTGTAGTTTTAGCGGGTTCTGCAGCGACACCGCCACCATCAGTTGCTTCACCAGGCTTAGCATCGTCAGGTTTCCTGTCCGCGGTAGACGTCCTGGCACCAGCAGCCGGCTGAGCATCCACGGCAGGTTCAGAGGGCGCTGGATCTGGCCCCGGAATGGTCGGATCTGATGACGGATCCTGCGCCTTCGCCTCCCTGCCAACAGACCAGGACAGCCGTCATTACAAGTAATCCGACGAATCAATGGCAAGGCAGTCACGTACTAGCACGCACAACGCACACAAAACGAAACGACCAAACACACTAAACACATCACAATTGTAGGCTAAACAATGCGTTTCACCCTCCACGTCCTTGCCATCTTCAAGCTTTCCTCATCTCGACTCTGAGGAACTTACGTATGCAAATACAATACTAAAGCACACCCTTTAAATTGAGGCTTAACGACGCGCCAACTGAGTACAGATATAATATAGCGCCGCCACGACATCATATTCAGCAGATATTCAACGTCCCAGATTGTGTAAGCGTAACACAACATCTCCGTAACACCAAGCGTAACACAACATCTCCGTAACACCAAACGTAACACACGATCTCCGTAACACCAAACGTAACACAACATCTCCGTAACACCAAACGTAACACCTACATCTACAGCCAGTCCGCCTCCACGCCCGCCCCAGTATCTCACCCCGGTTTGTCCGTGCCGTGCAGGCTGGCCAGGTTGAGCGGGTCATAGACCGTGCCTCCCATCAGCAGTCGGCCGGGCGGGGCCACCACCTGCCGACCCCGCCGCCGCCGCTGACGCCGCTTCGACGCCGGCGCACCGGCGGCCACGGAGGCGTCGGCGGGAGCCGGCTCAGTGGAGACGGGGGCAGCGGCGGTGGACTTGGCAGAGGCAGAAGCGTCGGTAGCGGACTTTACATCGGCGCTGGGTTTGGCAGAGGCAGCATCAGCGGCAGTGGACTTCGCTGCGGCCGCAGCAGCATCAGACTTGGCTGTCGAATCCGTATCAACCTTGTTAGTAGAATCAGTACCGGCTGGGGCACCCGATCCGGTCCCCGACTCCACGTTGGTTTCCGCCGAATTCTTAGCTTCAGCCGCTGCTTTGGCCTCGGCAGCCTTTTCTTTCTGAATCTGGCGCCGCCGCTGACGCCACAGGCGCAGCTTCTCAGCGCGCTTAGCTTTACGGATCGCAGCCGGGTCCTTCTCCGCGGAGGGTGCAGTCTCTGCCGCTGCCCCCGGCTGCGAGCCGGCGTCCGGAGCCGGCTCAGGCGGCGACTGGGACGGAGCCCCGACAGAAGAAGACACGGTCACAACCTCAGGCACTTTCTCAGGAGCGGCCGTCGGACCCGTCTCAGTAGTGGAAGCAGTGGTTGGTTCGACGGTGGATTCTGAGTTAGCCGTCTTGTTCTGAGCGCGCCACTTCCGTTGCCGTCGTTTGGCCCGAGCACTGATCGACTTCCCAGTGGCGACATTCTCTCCCCCGGGTTTCCCGTCCCCCTCGGGTCGCCCTCCGCTGCCGTCACCTTCTTTCCACCACCAGCGCCGGTCTGCCAGCTTTTCAGAGTCGTCATCACTGCCGCCGCGGCTATCCGCATGAGCGGCGAGAGCTACGGCCGGCCGGGAGGCGGACTTGGCTCCAGATTCATCAGCAGACCGGCAGCTCGGCTGATCGCTGAGCTTGTCTGTCTCAGCCGTGGGCTTGTCCTCAGACTTAGTAGCGGGAGTGATCCCGGGCCCCGTACCGTTCTCGGCAGCAGCCGCGTCGGCACTGGCAGCTTTACCAGACTTTACACCGTCACTGACACTGACACTGACACTGACACTGACACTGGCACTGGCACTCACACCAGCGTCAGCGTCCGTGCCACTCTGCGGGTTGGGCTCGGGAGGGACCGTGGTCGCCTTCTTGTCACTCGCCCCAGCCTCCGACTCCGGTTCACACGTCACGGAATCCACGACCGTCCACTCACCGCCCTCACCATCAGCCGGCGGGAGATGGTCAAACCGCGCCGCCAACCGCTGCCGCTTCCTATTCCCTCGCCGTTTCGCTCTGCCACTGGTGGCAGCGCGAGATGGGGCATCAACGCTGGCTTCGGCACTCAGCGCTGCGGACGACTCGGTACCCTGATCTGCAGCCTTCTCTTCGGGAGTTTTGGCACCATCTACCGGCCAATGAGCCTCGGATTCCACCGCCGAATCGTTTCGCGCGCGCCGCCTCTTCTTCGCCCTGCGTCTGGCTGAGGCGGACAGCGGGCGGGGTTCGTGGCTGGGATCCGGTCCGGGACGAGAGCGCGGCTCGACGAGGTCATCTTTGACACTTGTAGTAGCCGCCGCATGCGATTGGGGCTGAGACTGGGACACTGTGGTCTTCGCAGTTCCCGCCACAGCCTCAGCGTCACACACCGGAGTCTCGGACTCGATTTTCACCTCACTCCCACGCCCACCACTCACCTCCGTTTTGAACCCGACGCCAGCGGCATCGTCCTCTGGTTTAGACGCGCCGCTCGGCTGCTGTTGACCCTCTCGCTCCCGCCGGTACTCTGAGCGCTTCTCACGCCGTCTGGCCGTTCTCCTGGCGCGCGCAACGGCGTACTTACGAACCTGTGAGGATCCTTCGGCTGACGAACTGGCAGCCGCCGTCTCGGTGTTCTCTCCACCGTTAGATACCACGACCGCGGGCTGCTCTGACTTCTCTGTCGGCTCGGGGTCTGCTGTTGTTTGTATCGTGCTCTGCTCTGGTCCGAGAGCACTGGTCTCAGATTGTGACTCAAGCATGCGCTTCCTCTGTTTTCGTTGCCGCTGTTTCGCGGCACGACTGAGTTTGATACCGGGGCTGGGCTCCGCGGCATTGTCCGCCTTGCTCTCTCCAACGCCAGGCACAGTCGCTACATTCTCCGCTCCGGCGGAGGGCATGGTGGCGGCAGTGGCCGTCTTCTTCGCTCCAGTGGTGGCACGGTTCCGCCGCCTCCGCTTGGCAGGGCTTCCGCCGGCGGCGATAGAGGAGACATCTGTGTCCGGATTGTCGCCAGCTGCAGCGCCCCGCCTCTGGCCAGACCGCGAGGCGTGCCCCGGCTCTGCAGTCTGACGACCCTGGCTCGGTCCGACACCGTCAGCTGCTGCTGCTGCACTCTCCACAGCATCCCGACCTCGCCGTCTTTTCCTCGCTCGCCGCTTGGCGCTGAAGCTTAGCGTCGATCCGTCCGGCTGTGCCAGCGACGGACCATGAGCGGTCAGATCGGCAGGGAGCGCCCTGTACCCTGCCAGCGCTGACAGGGAGCCCAGAACGCCGGAGCCTCCGGCGCCTCGCCCGGAGCCGCCGGAGCCTCCGGAGCCTCGCCCGGCGGCTGTGCGGCCCAGTCGCCGCCGCGGCTGCTGCCGCCGACGTCCGCCCGCTGCCTTGCCCGTTTCCCTGTGGTCAAAAGGGAAGGGTCACAGTACCATGCCGAGGGAGGGAAGTCTGCAACTGATGTGGAGCAACATATACACACAAATAAAAGTACACATGGCTGCAAGAATCACATGCATGAGGAGCAGAACTGTCAAATGAACCAGTGAAATTAAGCCAAAACAATGAGTTATTGAACTATTTTGACAATGAATTGGCATGGAAGAGGAGCATACCAATAAGAACAAACAATTATAATTGTGTATTCACTGGTCCAAAACTGAGCACACATAACAATTCAGCACACAGCACAAAAAGGGTTCTGCCATAAAATGAAAGGCAAGCTAACATCAGTTGTAAATCTAGGCACAAATATTATAGACATATTATAGCTTATCCGTGTTATCAATTCAAATGACCAATGCCAAATTCAAATGACAAATAACAGAAAATGACAAATTCAATTAAAATGTTTATGTATTATGATCAAAATAGGTACTGATTCCTTACATATGTTACACATGTTAATAATGTGAGTAAAACTTGCATACAGCATACTTACATTGAGATACTTCTCAAAGCCTCTTCCATGATTCTGCTCCTGTCTTGAGTGCCAACTTGCAGGTTTAACTAGAAAAGAATGCTGTTGTTATGGGGCAAGCAACATCAACTCTCAGAAACAATTATAATGTATTCATATGAAAATCATCTTGCATCTAGCCTAAATTGTTTGTTCAAGCCATCAGGACATAGAAATAGACATAGACATGTATTAAGACCTTCCACTATCGACTTGTGGCTCTTACGGCCTCTCGTCAATAAGATGAGATATACGAGGAGGGTGGTCCAAAACAAACAGACACACACACGCACACACACGCACACACTCACACACTCGCCTGTCGCATAAGGTACAAAAAGACACAAAAGCTCAACGCTGGCAGAACAAGTTCTTAGCCCAGGTTCCGGCACAAGTGGCGCCTCTGGTGTCTGCTGAACACGGGTGCTGGGAGCCGTGTCAGGTCCAGTGGCAGCTCACTGTACCCGGCACAGGTGGCGCCTCAGGTGTCTGCTGAACACGGGGACTGGGAGCCGTGTCAGGTCCGGTGGCAGCTCAGGTGTCTGCTGAACACGGGTACTGTGGGAGCCGTGTCAGGTCCGGTGGCAGCTCAGGTGTCTGCTGAACACGGGGACTGGGAGCCGTGCCAGGTCCGGTGGCAGCTCAGGTGTCTGCTGAACACGGGGACTGGGAGCCGTGTCAGGTCCGGTGGCAGCTCAGGTGTCTGCTGAACACGGTACTGTGGGAGCCGTGTCAGGTCCGGTGGCAGCTCAGGTGTCTGATGAACACGGGTGCTGGGAGCCGTGTCAGGTCCGGTGGCAGCTGGTTGTACTGCTGCGGCGCACGGCTAAGGAAGCGCCGGGGGCCCATCTCTGTTCGGGACCTGGGTAGTGTGGGTACGCACTACCTACAGTCTACCGTCCTGCCTGGTGTGACGGTCACGGGTGTCCAACACGCAGACGAGGCTGCTGGCCAGCGCCTCCGGCTCGCCCAGACGGCGTGCCTTATGTAACAGACACAGTGTGTGGTACTGCACGAAGTCGCCAGCACTGAGCCAACCGAGTTTCTCTAACAGATACGATACATGCTCATTTTTTTGCGGCCGAAAATGACTTTGTGCAACATGCGCAACAACAGGACAGGCCTCTCTACCACCAGATAGAATGCAATAATTTAGGGTTAATGACTATGGTCATGTTGGGTAAAGTAAACAACCATAATTCTGGACATGTCCTAACAACAGACTTTTCATGCTATTGGTGATGTAGACGATACTGACATAGGTACTACCTATATTGCTAATAGCATCAGCAGTCTGTTGCAGCATGTCAGTATGTAGACGATACTGACATTAAGGGTTGGCAGTGGGTGGCAAAAAGTGTTTTTTCCACTGTTTTTTTTTACCGGTTAAAACCGGCTGGCAAAAACCCCTAATGGCAACAAAAATGGAAAAAGTGGCAAAAGGTGGCAAAAAGTGGCAAAAGTGGCAAAAGTGGCAATAAGTGGAAAAACCTCCAATGAACCAAATGTGATAGTTTTGTTTTGTGACAGATCAATTTAAGCATTCTAATGCATAGCTCAACCTATTTAAGAAGGCTTTGTTTTGTTTCCATTGAAAATGAAAGTACTTTTCACAGTATATGTCTTTATCACGCCCACTGGAGGGGGGGGGGGGGGGGGGGCGAAATCCACATACACCTCCTGTTTTTGTGTTGTGACTATCTCCTGATTGTACCTGTCGATATGCATAATTTATTGTGTACCTGCCTAAAAATTAACGACACGTCGCTAAAGTAAGAAAAATATAAATTGGCCGAACACTGAGTTATAGGCCATCAAAGCAAAAAAAAAAATCAAAATGTCTCCAAAATGACCACAATGAAATGTTGATATGCAGATGACCTGAGGTCAAATGCAACGTCTATCATCCCTATTTCATCGTTAGACTTGCCAACACATCATTTAAGCCCATTTTGGAGTATATACATATACACGCAATCACTGCGTTCCATAACAATGTCAAGCCAAGGAGCACATACAAACACAATTTAGCATATTTGACCTCATTTCATCTAATTTGACCTTGAAGATATTGATCTAGGGTCAAGCAATTTTCACAAAACAAAGTTCCCAACAGAACCTCCATACCCTACAAATTGCATTGGGCTTAACCCTCACACCATTTAATGGTGGCCAAATTCAGAGATTTAGGGGGAATGGAGGGATGACAGAATTGTTTGTTTCATCAAAAATGATAGGACGAAGGAGGTCTCCAGGTCTAAAAATATAAAAATGAGGTCAGAATTTTCATGTTTTTGAGCTGGAAACCCCTCATTCCATGATATCACATCTGGTCAACAAGACATAATTTTGTCATCCCTCCCCCTAACTCTCCGAATTTGGCCACCATGCTTTTACCTCATAAAATCTTGATTTTGTTGTCATAAAGTTAAAAAATCTTGTGTGATTATATTGACAATAAAATGGCACGACAGATAAACAGCCCATGACGGCACTGGCTGACATACACTAGTCGTACTGACCCTTCACATCAGGTGCTCGATAAGCGCACCCCGACGCTCCTTCACTAGCGGTAGACGGACGTCCTTGAGGTGCAGAACTGCTCTGTCGATCATGTCTTCAGGGATTCGGGCCACTTCACGGATGATCGCGGATCTGATCTGATGATCCCGGATCTTCAGCTCGGTCGTGGTCTTCAGTCTCTCTTCAGTCTCCCCGTATACACTCTTTCTTTCAAATGCCCCCACATGAAAAAGTCTAGCGGGTTGAGATCTGGACTGTAAGGGGCCCATGGGATCGTCGACTTGAGGCGGATGTGCCGTTCTCGGAAATGTCTTCGCACCCAGTCGAGTGACTCTCAAGCGGTATGTGGCGTCGCGCCATCTTGCTGGAACCATTCACGACTGCGCGGTGGTCATCTCCTCCCCAATCCTCCCCAGACATTTCCAATAACGGCACATCAGCCTCAAGTCGACGATCCCATGGGCCCCCTACAGTCCGGATCTCAACCTGCTGGACTTTTTCATGTGGGGGTATTTTAGCAATAGTGTATACAGGGAGACTGAAGACCACGACCGAGCTGAAGGACGCGATCATCCGTGAAGTGGCCCGAATCCCTGAAGACATGATCGACAGAGCAGTTCTGCACCTCAAGGACGTTCGTCTACCGCTAGTGAAGGAGCGTCGGGGTGCGCTTATCGAGCACCTGATGTGAAGGGTCAGTACGACTAGTGTATGTCAGCCAGTGCCGTCATGGGCTGTTTATCTGTCGTGCCATTTTATTGTCAATATAATCACAACCGATTTTTGACTGACAAAAAATAAAGATTTTATGAGAAAAAAACTTCGGCCTACATACTTCTGGCCCACCCTGTATAAGCCAGTGCAAAGAAGTTGTGCTGCTGGGCTAAGCAAATCTGGTTAATGCGATAATTGCAGGTTCACAATTGCATTGCAACTGGCACTGCATTTAAAATGGTTTGATGATATAGGAATATTCACTTCTTTTACAAACAATTTTATGAAAAAGTAGGCAGTTTTAGTTTTTGCCACTTTTTGCCGGTAAAAACCGGTTTAAACTGGCAAGTGGCAAAAACACCTTTTTGCCGTCAAAAAGTCCAACCCTGCAGTGAGTAACATACCATGTTGCCAATAGCATGAAGGGCGTCTCTGGGGTTACGGTGGTTTACCATACCGCATTTTGACATGTCCGATGTTACGTTAGTTTTCCCTCCCTGGTGTAGGGTGGACTGCTGTAACCTCGGACGGTCGAAACCTCAATAAATCTTGACTTTTACCAGCAATAGCTTCCTCCCACTTCAAGGCACCTTCAAGGTAATAGCCGGTAGATTACTTGTGCAATTCTGCGCATGTGTGACTTCCGCCAATAGAGTTTTGCTAGCGTGGTAGAGAACGAAATACGGAATACGAAAGCTGCGTCCAACGACCAGCTGATTTCTCGCTCGATTTTAGCTGATTCGTAAGTTGCAAGGTCGTATAATTTGCTGATTTGTATTTGAAAATCGGCCATGTGTTGTGATGTCTTGGTGACAAGATATTCTGAATGAATTGATCATGTGTCCGTTGCTGTTGTGATGCATATGTCTGTGATGCTTTCCATCTGCTAGTGTTACAATAAATAAGGTGTCCACAGATGGGCATACATCTTCAAGACGCCTCTGTTACTTCAGACAAGGTATTAACTATTAAGTATAGCCATGATATCATTAACGGCTAACAAATTTGCTATCCCACCTCAGAAGGAAAAACAACAAACACAAACAGAGGTATGCAAGGATGCTTTCTGGAAGTTTAGTACCTATGTCAAATACAAACAGTTATCAATATACACTATACATCACCATCAGTAAGGTAGCAGGTTTCAAAACAGCAGCTCTACACAACATGATTTTGTTTACATCGCCAGCGCAGGTGCAAATCAAGTTTTTATAATTTATATCATCAATCATAAAAGACAATAGGTGATACATCAGGAAATGTTGCATTAACATTCTTCTGCTATCCAATCTCGTGGGAATGTTAGGCACAATTGTTTCAAAAGTGGCAGCTCTATACAAAGTAAAATTTCCCATCTTCAGGATTGGTGCATTAATATTAGTAAAATAATAACATCTAGCAAATTAAATCACTGCATTTGAGTTCTACGACTATCAGATATCATGAAAATCATAAAATGTTGGTAGTTTATCGGTTCTGCTTTCGCCATTAGAACTTGAATACACAATCACCTGTTGAATGTAAACATCGCCTCACGGCCAACACCCAATGCTCCCAACTAAAATAACGCCTA
This sequence comes from Chirona hameri, assembly GCA_036785665.1. Taxonomy (NCBI): domain Eukaryota; kingdom Metazoa; phylum Arthropoda; class Thecostraca; order Balanomorpha; family Balanidae; genus Chirona; species Chirona hameri. The sequence goes on from JAXIVJ010009313.1 coordinate 41,547, forward strand.
ATGGCATTGAATCATTGTCGCCGTTGCTGGTGGGCTTCATTGAAAGGTAATGAATTAAGAAACTTTTGTATGCAATCATCTTTCAAGTTGTCTGGGATACCACAACTGATCATCGTACCCATGGCAACAGTTTAAAATCGGGGTCAGCCAATGCCAGCTTGACACCAGATCATGCTTCTTCTCTGTGCAAGGCATGAACGACTGGAACTCCCAGCCTGGCTGGACAGTCAGCTCAACTTCTATTGCTGAGTTCAAGTCGTCACTGTCAATGGTCTTAGGCAATCGTCTACATGAATATCTCGCCTCAACACTCATGCAAGGTCTCCACTATCCAACGTTGAACATTTTCTCCACTACAACCAGAAGTACCATTCAACATCGGATTGAGTTGCTCCCTTAGTCAACTCAAAACCATTCGTCCATTTTCCTGCCAATCTCTCAGCAGACACACTATTCCAACTCCCTAGCCTGCACGTCTCTCCAGTGAACAATCTCCTATAGGGAGTTAAGCGTGTCTCTGTCCTACAAGGTTTGCTTACTCTCCTCATGCAGTGAGCAGGGACAATGAAACCTAACAGCCAATAGTGAGTTGAACAGGTGAGGGGGTTTGGATGGCGTCAGTGAAATCACAGGCTATTTGCTTTTTAAAGGGACTTTTTATTATTATCATTTGAGGGCATCAGTGAACAGGGAAATGTTCAATGTATCTATTGATAGCCTAAGTTTTCAAATTCCACATTTTAAATAACTCAAAAGGTGCAGCAGTCACCGTTGTGTTCGCGGCGCCGGCGTCCAAATAGTCTGAAGATTGGACTTTTACCCTACCTTTTGCAATGTTTCTTTTACAAGTTAGAAAGAGTAGGTGACTCCAACCGGCAACCAACAATTGCAATTGTAGTTGAGCACTTGTATTTGTTTGATGGTTGCAAGATATTGTATATATCAATATGACGCCTTCGTCGCAACCGGACCTACGTTCAGCCTTGACGACGTGCTGTCACACTCAGGGGGGTGTCATCCCGGGATTCCCCATGTATCGACTGCCGAGCAGCTAAACATTAGCGACAACGTCACTGGTGCTCTAGTCCAAGGGTAATAGAACAACGGGTAGAACAGTAAGGAATGTAACGCCCAAATGAATTAGACAAGACATAATTTGTATCGTAATTGTTTTGTCTGTTATAAATTAAAGGTATTTTGTCCTATCAATAACTTGTATTTCCATAGATTATGTCTTTATTTATTGAATTAAACCCCAGCAAATATACGAAGTAGTAGTCAAAGTAGTGTATTTGCAGTACATGTAGTAGCATTTGGAAGCGGTCATATTCAATTCTACTACGAAGTAGTAGTCGAAGTAGTGTATATTTCAGTACTGTAGTAGCGTTTGGAAGCGGTCAGCGGTCGTTCCGACATGTTTTAACCCCTAAACCCATTTATCCCCTTTACGCCCGGAATATTGAAAAATTATAAATAGAAACGTTGTAGCTAAGGCTTGTAGCTATCTGTTCCAGAGGTCAGAATTAATATATGTACCATAGGTTACGAGCCAGCCTCGTCTTAAAATCATCAATTTAACATGGGAACCCTACGGTGTAGTAGGTTTTTAACGCCCAAACGCCCGAGTGCTGCCAACCGTTACTGGTGGGGCTGCTCTGGTCCAGTCGTGGCCAGCCCCGTCGCCGCAGCTGCGCTTTCGAGCGTTTTGAAAGTTTTTTTTAGCATATTTTAGCAAAACCAAAACAATGCCATTTCTCGCCCCGCAGCCTGACCGGGGCAGAGTGTGGCCGTCTCGCCCCTCAGCCAGACCGGGGTATCCCCATGGCCGTCGCCCGTCTCATCCCTCAGCCAGACCGGGGAAGCGTATGGCCGTCTCCCCCCCCCCCCCAGCCGGACCGGGGCAGTGTATGGCCGTCTCATCCCTGTCAGACCTGCAGCGTATGCCGTCTCGCCACTCAGTCAGACCGGGGCAGCGTATGGACCGTCTCCCTCCTCTCAGCCGGACCGGGGCAGTATATAGCCGTCTCACCCCTCAGTCAGACCGGGGCAGCGTATGGCCGTCTCACCCCTCAGTCATATCGGTGCAGCGTATGACCGTCTCGCCCTTCAGTCAGACCGGGGCAGCGTATGACCGTCTCGCTCCTCAGCCAGACCGGGGCAGCGTATGACCGCCTCCCTCCCCTCAGCCGGACCAGGACAGCGTATATGTAAGGTGTTGGAGTTACACCTTCCCTGCAGCATACATGTGTCTGCGTGTAGTGTAGCTAGTTTGGCGGGCGCCGCTAGAGGCGCTCGTGTCCCCCTCCTCACGCCCAAGCAGGGGCGGATCCAGGATTTTCTAAGGCAGGGGCTTCAGGCCTGAGGGCGGCATATTTCCTCGGTGACGGGGGCGGCATGGTGCCTTCCGAGGGCGGCATAATGCCTTTCGAGGGCGGCGATGTACCTTCCGAGGGCGGCATAATGCGTTGTGAGGGCGGCAAGATGTCTTCTGAGGGTGCCAGGGTGCCTTCCAAGAGTGCTACGATGCTGTTGGTAGACGCAAGGGCGCCCTGGCGGCCTCCCGAAAACGCTACGGCGCCTTCGGCGCCGGCAAATCCTATACAAAAATGGCGCCGTTTTCTAAGGCAGGGGGCTTCAGCCCCTACGGCCCCCCCCCCTGGATCCGCCACTGCGCCCAAGGCATCCCGCGCCAGCGGCGCGGGAACCGGGGAATGAGGCGGAGACAAAAGCAGAGATTCCCGTGAGCCGCCGGCGCGAGGACCGTGGTGCCGGCGGGACCGAGAGAATACAGTGACTTATAGAAATACTGTGTGTGCGAGCGAGCAGTGGGGCGAGACAGGAAGAGCTACGATACGAGAACTTACATATAGGCGTCTTACCCCTCAGTCAGACCGAGACAGTGTATGGCCGTCTCACCCCTCAGTCAGACGGTGCAACGTATGGCCGTCTCGCCCTTCTGCCAGACCGGGGCAGCGTATGGCCGTCTCACCCTCACACAGACCGGACAGCGCATGGCCGTCTCCCCCTCAGCATGAATTAAGGGAGGGATAATTATCCGCGGTAAACGTAATCTTAAATAGGATCGTACTTTAGGCGCAACTACCCGTATCCCGTTCGAAATATTCGCACCGCACCGAGCCGCGTGCGGGGACAGCCGAGTCGGACCAGAGCACCGGTGACGTCACACTATTATCGGGCAATTGGGGCGCCAAAATCCCCGGATGACTCTACCTCTCTTATACGGCCTTGAGAATACTTCTATCCAGGGTGATAGAGGACGGGTGGAACGGACTTTAGTATGATTTATTTAAGATAGTACTAGAGAAGTACTACATTCACTACTATATACTAGGTTTTTAGCTCCATTTAAATATGTGGTAGCTTTACCGAGGAGCGAAAGCCGCGCAGGTATTACGAAAGCTGAGAATTAAAATAACCGGTAACCTCATAATAAGTATGTAAAGAAATAAATTAGGGCCGAAATTATAATGTAACGGAAGTTAGCCGACATTCAGCCCAGCCCAGATTCGGCATGTAACGGAAGTTAGCCGACATTCAGCCCAGCCCAGATTCGGCCCAGATTCGTACTGCCATATGTGAAGGGAAACTTCACGCACCCAAAAAACACATACAAACCATAGAAACCGCTAAAAGGAGGTATCTTTGGAAAGCCCACGTCACAAAGAACACATTCATGTCCTTGGATTTACCCTACCTCCCCTAGAAAATGCCCTGGGGCTGTTACAAAATTGGACGAATGCCATACAAGCATACAGTCACTATAAGCCCTATAACTCAATATAAAACTCACGAATAGACTCAAAACTCTGCATGCCGGTGCAAAAAGGTCGTCTGCAGCTTGTCACAAAGAGCCCATGTGTGACATCTAAATTTAGAGTTTCTAGAGTCCGTCAAACTTTTCGGTCACTTACAACCTAATACTCAGACGAACAATCACGAATCAACTCTAAACTCGCCACAAAGGTGTAGACAGGTCGTCTGAAGATTCACACAAAGCGTTCATGTGTGAAATCTAAAATTAGAGCTTGTAGAGGGCTCTAAACAGTACGGTATCCTCTCTTGTGTTAGCTCATAGTCACTTAAATCCCATTAACTCAAAAATAAACTCACGAATGAACTCCAACCTCGCCACACAGGTGTACACAGGTCCTCTGAAGCTTTCCTAAATAGCTAACACAAGAGAGGATACCGTACTGTTTAGAGCCCTCTACAAGCTCTAATTTTAGATTTCACACATGAACGCTTTGTGTGAATCTTCAGACGACCTGTCTACACCTTTGTGGCGAGTTTGGAGTTGATTCGTGATTGTTCGTCTGAGTTATTAGGTTGTAAGTGACCGAAAAGTTTGACGGACTCTAGAAACTCTAAATTTAGATGTCACACATGGGCTCTTTGTGACAAGCTGCAGACGACCTTTTTGCACCGGCATGCAGAGTTTTGAGTCTATTCGTGAGTTTTATATTGAGTTATAGGGCTTATAGTGACTGTATGCTTGTATGGCATTCGTCCAATTTTGTAACAACCCCAGGGCATTTTCTAGGGGAGGTAGGGTAAATCCAAGGACATGAATGTGTTCCTTGTGACGTGGGCTTTCCAAAGATACCTCCTTTTAGCGGTTTCTATGGTTTGTATGTGTTTTTTGGGTGCGTGAAGTTTCCCTTCACATATGGCAGTACGAATCTGGGCCGAATCTGGGCTGGGCTGAATGTCGGCTAACTTCCGTTACATCGGAAGTTAGCCGACATTCAGCCCAGCCCAGATTCGGCATGTAACGGAAGTTAGCCGACATTCAGCCCAGATTCGGCCCAGATTCGTACTGCCATATGTGAAGGGAAACTTCACGCACCCCAAAAACACATACAAACCATAGAAACCGCTTAAAGGGGGTATCTTTGGAAAGCCCACGTCACAAGGAACACATTCATGTCCTTGGATTTACCCTACCTCTCCTAGAAAATGCCCTGGGGCTGTTACAAAATTGGACGAATGCCATACAAGCATACAGTCACTATAAGCCCTATAACTCAATATAAAACTCACGAATAGACTCAAAACTCAGCATGCCGGTGCAAAAAGGTGGTCTGCAGCTTGTCACAAAGTGCCCATGTGTGGCATCTAAATTTAGAGTTTCTAGAGTCCGTCAAACTTTCGGTCACTTACAACCTAATAACTCAGACGAAAACTCACGAATCAACTCCAAACTCGACACAAAGGTGTAGATAGGTCGTCTGAAGCTTCACACAAAGCGTCCATGTGTGAAATCTAAAATTAGAGCTTGTAGAGGACTCTAAACAGTACGGTATCCTCTCCTGTGTTAGCTCATAGTCACTTAAATCCCATTAACTCAAAAATAAATTCACGAATCAACTCCAACCTCGCCACACAGGTGTACACAGGTCCTCTGAAGCTTTCCTAAAAGTACCGATGTGTGACATCTAAAATTATATCTTGTAGAGGCCTCCAAACTTTACACCCGTCTCTTGTGTTAGCACGTAGTCACTTAAATCCCAATAACTCAAAAGAAACTCACGAATGAACTCCAAATTTAGCAGACAGGTGTACACATATAAAATCACGCTTCGTCACGTTCCGGGGTTTTCTCTGCACCGTGCCGACCGTCCAGACGGTAGTGGTTACGGGGGAATAGCTGTACTGATAAAAAACAATTTGAAAGTAAAACCACTTAAATCAGTTGTAGGTGCCAAAAACGACGGCAAAATAGAAACGTTTTGGTTACAAGTCAGTAACTCGCACGGTCGTCGTTTTAACCTAGGTTGCGTATATAGACCTCGACACACCGTAGCCGCCATATCAGCCGACCTCGATTTTCTTGAAACTCAAGTGCAACGCGTGTTTCTTTCGTCCACTGACAATATTGTAATAACTGGCGACCTTAACTGCAACCTTCTAGCGTCCGACAACGATATATGTAAATCGAGATTTAATCAGTTCCTAGACAGCCTGGCCCTGCACCAGCACGTGACTAGTCCCACATACGAGTCTGGATCTCTACTTGATGTGTTTGTGTCCAATACGGGAAACTTTTTGAGTGACGTATCTGTCTGCCCATGTCCCTATAGTGATCACTGTATCATCCAAGCTAAATTGTCCATCCCCAAGCCTCGCCGTAAGCCGATTTTCGTCTCATCTAGGCGCCTACATCGCATTAATATATCGGCTTTTCACGCTACTCTCAGAGCCACTGACTGGAGTGGAGTGTTCTCACGCGTGGAAGTGTCAGACCAGTGGTCTGCATTCATAAATTGTCTCCTCCCCATCCTCGACCATCACGCACCTCTAAAACGTATCAAAATTCGTAACCCTTCCGCTCCCCCTGTATCTGACACCACTCGCTACCTGATGGCACAGCGTCGCAGACTTCTTGTCCATAGTGGTAGGACCCCTGAGTTCATTGCGCTTAACAAACAGGTCCGTTCTGCCATTCGTCACGACACAAGGCAGGACATCGCCAGGAGAGTGCGTGAGCTGGGTCCTACCACCATATTTCGGAATGTACGTCAAATCATCGCGGGCAAGAAGTCTGCCGACCGCATCGTGCCAGAGGCCACCCCTGACGAGCTAAACCAGTACTTTGTGGGCGTTGGTCCCCGGGTTGCGAGTGAGGTCCGGGCCAGGGGTGAGCCCCCCTCTCTCCCTGTCCGTCTACCTCGTGTCGGCACATGTGCCTTCAAACTACAGCCTATCTCGCTGTCCGCTCTCCGGTCCTTCCTCAACTCAATGAAAAATGCAGGGGCCTGTGGTGCTGACGGCATCTCTATTCAGGTAATAAAGCTTTGCTTTGCTGCTATCGGCTCTGTTTTACTCCATATCATCAATACTAGCCTATCTTCCGGCGAATACCCAGCGCCCTGGAAACATTCCATTATTCATCCAATACACAAAGCCGGCAGCCAGGTCCGAAGCTTCCAATTTTCGCCCTATCTCCATTGTATCTGCCTTCCCAAAGCTCATTGAGCGTATTGTGCAACGTCAGCTTTACTCATACATGTCGGATAACCACCTGTTCTCCTCATCCCAGCACGGGTTCCGCTCCCTGCTCTCTACTGAGACCGCCTTTCTGACTGTTTCTGATCACATCCTCTCGGCTATTGACCACCAGGAACTCACCCTTCTCTGTCTCCTCGATTTATCCAAGTGCTTCGATGTCATCGACCATTCTATGCTCCTCTCAAAACTACGTACATATAACATCGATCCCACCTGGTTTACATCATACCTCTGCGGTCACACTCAGTCTGTCTGTACGGCTGATGGGAGTGGGAACCTTCATTTCTCCAGGCTCTCCCCAACTCTATCGGAGTTTTTCAAGGCTCATCTCTTGGGCCTTTACTTTTCAAATATTTGCTAACGATATGTGCCTGTTCGCGGGGGATGCTCATGTGGTCCAGTACGCTGATGACACTCAAATTTTGTTATCCGGCAAAAAACACCAACTCAATGATCTGGTCAGTAAATTGGAGGACACCCTGAGTGCACTTGATACCTGGTTTCACTCTCATGGTCTCAAAGTAAATACAAGCAAGACCGAATTAATAGCGTTCGGATCCCGCCAAAATTGTCGCGACCTTTACCCTGTTGCTGTTCAGTTCCGCGAAGACATAGTACAAGAGAGCCCATACGTCAAAAACTTAGGTGTTCTGTTTGATAAGCACTTCACATGGGACTCACACGTGTCTTCCCTGGTAAAAAAATGTAGTGGTATCCTCATTGGGCTATCGCACGTGCGGCACAGCATCCCCCGCGAGCTGTTGCCACTTCTTGTAAATGCCTTGGTCGTTTCACACGTTCGGTACTGTTTAGCAGTATTTGGCAATGGCTCGCAGAGGAACATACAACGCCTTGACAAAATTCTAAATTTTGCCCTTCGTGTCATATCTGGCAAACGTAAATTTGATCACATCTCTGACGTGCGAGCTGAGCTTGGCTGGCCCACTGCCCAGCAGCTATACAGACAGAACTCCCTAAATCTACTACACAAAATTCGAAACACCGGGGAACCACAGGCTCTTGCTTCCCAGCTTCATGTCAATTCTGATCTCCGCTCCCGCTCTACGCGACAGAACTCTGACCTGGCCCTTCCACGCGTGAGGACAGAGGCTGGCAAGCGCCGATTTCTATATCGTGTTGTGCAAAATTACAATGAGCTGCCTTTAGCGACACGTCACTCAGCCATGCCCGCATTCAAAAGAGCGATACAGAACATGCCTCAACCGGAGTAGCCTGATGTATATAACGCAATGTGCGTGTGAGAGCATTGCAGTGTATGTGATGTAATGTGTATGTGAGAGTATTGAAATATGTGCTGTATGGGAGTATGTGCTGTAGTGAAACTGTCTTCATTTTATATTAGGATGAGTGTATCATTCGTGTTGTCCATGCTTGTATGTGGCTCCGGAATAGCCCGCTTCGGCGTGGATGGGGTCCAACGTCAAATAGAAATACAAATACATCTAAAGCTTCCCTAAAAGAGCCCATGTGTGACATCTAAAATTAGAGCTTGTAGAGTCCATCAAACTGCTCGGTGATTTACCGCATTGTTGTGGTTACACATGGTCACTGAAAACGAATAACTCAAAAAGAAACTCACGAATGAACTCCAACCTCGGCACATAGATGAACACAGGTCGTCTGAAGCTTCCCTTAAAGTGCCGATGTGTGACATCTAAAATTAGATATGTAGATGCCTCCAAACTGTACGGTACCCGTCTCTTGTGTTAACACGTAGTCACTTAAATTCCAATAACTAAAAAAGAAACTCACGAATGAACTTCAACCTCGACACACAGGTGCACACAGGTCCTCTGAAACTTCCCTAAAATAGCCCAAGTGTGACATCTAAAATTAGATCTTGTAGATGCCTTCAAACATTACGGTACCCGTCTCTTGTGTTAACACGTAGTCACTTAAATCACAATAACTCAAAAAGAAACTCACGAGTGCACTCCAATCTCGGCACACAGGTGATCACAGGCCCTCTGAAACTTCCCTAAAATAGCCCAAGTGTGACATCTAAAATTAGAGCTAAGACAGACTTCCAAACTTCTCGGCGAATTACCACATCTGTTGTGGTTACACCTGTTCACTGAAAACGCAATAACTCACAAAGAAACTCACGAATGAACCCCAACCTCGGCACAGAGGTGAACACAGGTCGTCTAAAGCTTCCCTAAAATAGCCTAAGTGTGACATCTAAAATTAGATCTTGTAGAGGCCTCCAAACTTTACGGTACCCGTCCCTTGTGTTAACACGTAGTCACTAAAATCCCAATAACTCAAAAGGAAACTCACGAATGAACTCCAAATTTAGCAGACAGGTGTATACATATCTTATAAAGCTTCCCTAAAAGAGCCCAAGTGTGACATCTAAAATTAGATCTTGTAGAGGCCTCCAAACTAGTGACTACGTGTTAACACAAGAGACGGGTACCGTAAAGTTTGAAGGCATCTACAAGATCTAATTTTAGATGTCACACATCGGCACTTTAAGGGAAGCTTCAGATGGCCTGTGTTCACCTCTGTGCCGGGGTTGGAGTTCATTCGTGAGTTTCTTTTTGAGTTACTGCGTTTTCAGTGACCATGTGTAACCACAACAGATGCGGTAAATCGCCGAGAAGTTTGACGGACTCTACAAGCTCTAATTTTAGATGTCACACATGGGCTCTTTTAGGGAAGCTTTATAAGATATGTATACACCTGTCTGCTAAATTTGGAGTTCATTCGTGAGTTTCCTTTTGAGTTATTGGGATTTTAGTGACTACGTGTTAACACAAGGGACGGGTACCGTAAAGTTTGGAGGCCTCTACAAGATCTAATTTTAGATGTCACACTTGGGCTATTTTAGGGAAGCTTCAGACGACCTGTGTTCACCTCTGTGCCGAGGTTGGGGTTCATTCGTGAGTTTCTTTGTGAGTTATTGCGTTTTCAGTGAACAGGTGTAAC